>PVKE010035819.1:0-16695 GCA_004027555.1 Craseonycteris thonglongyai
ATTTAATTTTTATAAAAGATGAAATGGGTTAGAGAGGGAGATCAGAATAAAAAAAGATTAAATATATCTTCTTTCTCTTTCTTTTCTATCTATATCTCCTTTATCATCTCTCTCTCCCTATCTTTCACTCTCAGTCAACCAGTATCTAGCTTTCTTGTGTATTGTACCAACTTCTCCTGCTATTAGAAGGGTATTCTTCATGGCTTAATCTAAAAATGGAAGGGAGAAAGAAGAAGCTAATTTAAGTTCAGTTTTTAAATAAATCGTTAGCAAAATTATCTAATTTATATCAGCTGTGACTACAATCTTTCATCTTAACTCATAGGTACATGTCTTAAAAATCAAAATCTCTGTTGATTTCTTTTCTCAAGAGCTCCAAGCAATGAGCATCACTTCCCAGAAATAAAATGTCTCTCCCACATTGAGTATAAAGATCAAACAAGACTACAAAGAACATACATATCAACTAAATGAAAAGTGAAAAAATTCTATACAGTAGGAGTGTAGGTCATTAGTAAGTGGTTTCAATCATTAGATAAAGAAATGCTAGACACATGACTGTAATATTACATAATCTTAGAGCAAACCTAACTCAGGTCTCAATTTTTAAATAGAGTATAGAAATCTCACCTAATTCTGATTTATGCTATCCTCAGAAATAACATTAATATTTTTCTCCACTTCACAGTTGAGCCATTGTAATAGTTATGGAAGAAACTCTTAAAGGCTAGTATGTGAAATTTATTATTTAAAACACATTTCTTAATTTTCTGGCAATTGAGGATGCTCTTACCCCTCCCAAACATATTAAAATCTGTGCTGAGAGCTTTTTCACACATTACAATCCATCTATCACTTTCACATTTTTTTCTACTGACAATTGCCCAGAAAATAGAGTAACAAGACTGTAGGTGTGAAAACATAAGAAATGTGAGAAAAAATGAGATTTAATATTAAAGTCAAGCAGTAAATTTTTTTCTCCCCCATTCTGTATGTGTGTGTGCACGCGTGCGCGTGCGCACATGTGCTTGTGTGCACATACAAGTGAGCCCCTCTGCATACCTGGGAGTCCCTACATGTGGGTTTTTAGTCTTATTTGAGATGTAAGAAAAAATAACAGGTTTTTTAGTTCTTATACCCAGAAAGGTCTAAAATAAGAAGTTAATTTTGATACATAGAAGGAAGTTTGCAGTGAAGTACCTCAAAATGTTAACAAAGTACATGATGGGTATTAGTTATAGATTGTATTTCTGTTGCCTCTGCTTTCCAAATTTTATGACATGTTATATTAAAACATGCATTTCTTGAAACACTGTTTTGAGAAATTCCAAAATAAAAGCTTCCACTAAAGTTTTCAAATGCTGATTTGGGTTATGTTTATATATTTATGTTTATAGATAAAGTGACTTAAGTTTAGAATTGTGCCAGCAGAAGACATTGTATTTAGTGTTCAATTTCAAAATTGATTTCTTTGCAGCTGTGTGCTCTGACTCTCTGTTCTGTCATGTAACTGCCCCCTCTGACTCCAAAACCACCAGGAAAGTCAATTCCAGACACAGCCTGAAGAGGCCGTATCTTCAAGTTCAAAGAAGTGACTCAGGAATGGGCATGAGACATCTTTTCCAAATGTGCTAGAAGAAGCCAATCCTTGGATTTCATCATTGTGCGAATATTTGTTGCGTGGAAGAGAAAACAGGACAGAGAGTCATTGTTCCAACATTCTGTGTTCTGGCCGTGGCTTCACCAGTGGCAAGAACCATGAGACGCCTTTTCAGGCCTCTGGTTGCTATTAATACTTAATGGGAATGTTTTCCAGATACCTTACTACATAGATTCAAAACACAGAAACCATAATCTAATACCACACAGACTACTTCTAGCCATCTGCCTCCTTTTCCACCCAGACTTCTGGCTTATTCTGAACAGTGAAGATAACTGCCCATCCACTAAGATGCAAGGTACTCCAGAGGCAAGTTCTCATTCTGGGATATGGCCCAGAGGTTGGCCTCTTCTTTCATTGAGGAATGACTATGACAGTGTGACATCTTTTTGTGTTTACATGTAGACATGGCCCAATGCGTAATATGAAGTAATAGAATCATAAACTGTTAGCTCCATTTTTTAAAATCCTAACTTATTCATTCAGCCCTTTAAAAAGCATGAATAGCAAACTCAAATTGTTCAGAAGCTTTATTTTCACCAGTTGCCACTTCTTTCTCCAACCTTCCCCTCTATTTCAACCCTACAAGCTCTATCAGCTACAAGCTGCAAAATAGACACGAACTGGTTTCATCTCCTTTAATTTCTGATTTCATCATATGAAGAAAGTTAAGGAAAGCTACAAAATGGCTAAAAGGCAAACAGTGAAAATTATAGAAAAGAAGAGTCAAGGACTGGACTTGTCAAACAGATCATTCCTAGAGTAATCAAAAATTTAGAGTGACTCTCACTGGTGGAAAAACACACTAAAATAAATTTAGAGATGAGTAAATCCAAGTATTCTTGTTTTTTGAAACAAACTAAAAGTAAAATACATTGCAGCAGGCAAAGACAGTGCTAAATGATGCAATAGATATAATATAAACAGGACAATTCCCACCCCCATGGTGCACACAGAGTAGCTGATGACATGAGACATAAACATGAAAAACAATACTTAAAATAATTACCAAGTGGTTTTTTTTCAGATATAAACATTACAGATGTTGAGAAAATGGAATCTAATCTGATCAGTGAAACATGTAGACAAGTTTTGAAATTTTTTGGTGATGCCACCTAGCTTGCTCCTAGACACCAGCTACCACCATATATGGACACATGGTCATCATGTAACTCTACTGACATTCCCATAAGAATGCCCCACTTGGTGCTAAACCTCCCATCCCTTAACCGGTACTCAGCAGTTTCATCTGTTAGCAAGCTTGTACAACCCATGGCCCATGGGCCACACGTGGCCTAGGATGGCTTTGAATGAGGCCCAACACAAATTTATAAACTTTCTTAAAACATTATGAGTGTGTGTGTGTGTGTGTGATGTTTTTTAGGTCATCAGCTATTGTTAATGTTAGTGTATTTTATGCATGGACCAAGACAATTCTTTTTCTTCTAACGTGGCCCAAGGAAACCAAAATGTTGAACACCCCTGTGTTAGGGCATATTCCGTACCAACAATGGTACAAATGAGAGAAAGAGAAAGAGTAAGTCAAAGGGAGGAGCAAAATTCAGCAGAAGGAGTTGAGAATTAAACCTGAGCTACTCTATGAGTGTGAAGGGCGTAGAAGTTGGATGAGGGGTTGATAGAAGAAGACAGAACCAGAGGAGACAGTTGAAACAGGACTGCTAGGGACACAGATGAGAGTTGAGCTGTTGGCAGCTAGAAGCAATTGTCCCACTGTCCCCACTGCCTTAGTCTGCTTACAGAACCTGCATGACCTGCAGGTGGGGAAGCTTGCCGTGGGCCTTAGAGATACAGTACATGGAAGTGGTCTTGAATCTCTTCTCTGCCACTCCTAAATGAAGCCATAGACAGTTCTGCATTTGCTTCAAGTTCAAGACCTATATCTGGGGCTTGCACTACCTTCTCCCTTTCTTTGTGGCTTCCCCTTTCTCTCTCTCAATTGTTCCCTCTCTCTGTTATAAAGTCATCTGTTTCACTATCCTCTCTCTAACTTTGTTTTATTAAAGATACTTCTGTGATGCCTTTAATGTCACTTCCCTCCCCAAGGGAAGGTTAAAAATTGGAAGCAGAACCATAGAATCACAAAATGTGAGCAAAGGAATGGATCTTGTTGATCATCGGGTCCAACAGCCTTAATCTACAGACAAGAAACCCAAGGTTCTAAGAAGTAAAACTCACCACAGTCGCCCAAGTACATAATTCTCTCAACTCTCAGCTGAGTTCTTTCCACTGTAATCACCCTCATGCCTGATTTCCCAATTTCACGTGACGCCTGATACAGAATTAGACTCCCAAAATGGACCTACAAATGAACGGACATTTGGGTAATTTCTAAAACCAGATGCTAATTATGAAAACGTCAAGTGTTGATTTTAACACTGTAGAGGTCTCAGGATATCCATCAATAGTTGGGAAGCAGAATGCCTCAGGAGCATTCTTTCATCACATAAAATGGGCAGAGAGCGCCATCTGCTGGATATCTACACTTTAAGCCACCTGCCACAATTCAGAATAAGGGATATGCTTTGAACAATTTATATCTTTGGGGCCACACCCTAAACACACACACACGCACATATGCAATACACACAGAAATCTAGTTCCACATTTATTCCTTTTTTAAAATTTGTACCACTTTCTTTTTCTTCCTTAACATATCATGGTGATCTCTCATTAATAACACAGATTGAGCTCATTTCTTTTTTAATCTAAAAAATTGCATTATGAAAATTTATACATACACACAAAAAGAGTGGTACAATAAACCCCCATATTTATTTTCCCCATATTTAAAAATTGTCAAAATGTTGTCACATTTGCTTCTCTATCTCTCCTTTTTTCTTCGCTGAAGTAATCAAAGCAAATCTCTAGTATCACAGGTCTTCAGACTTCAGTATGAATCTGTTTAAAATTAGACATTTTTATAAACACAATATTATTATCACAGCCAACAAATTATTAATAATTCTTTTTTATTATGTAATGCTCAGCCGACAATCAGATGTCCCTGGCAGTTCTAAAACTATTTTTTCCATTGGTTTGTTCAAATAAGAATCACAGCAAGGATTCAATCCAATTAAATATATTTAAAATCCTTGAGTTCATATGCATTTAAGAAGAGAGAATGTCTACCACCAGAAAGAAGGAAGGGAAGGGAAGAAGAAATGGAGAGAACAAAAAAAATTATTTCTCATCAGACATTAAATTAACTTGCCACAAACTCTGTACTTTGAAAATTGGCAACTAAAGAAAAGAAGTGTGTGTGTGAGTGTGTACATGCACTTTTACACTGAAATCCTGCCTTTATGAATAAACTGTACTTCAGTGTAAAAGTGGATCCATTTGATGAAGAACATTCGTTTTTACAGAAGAATTTTATTTAATGAAAGTACAGGAATGATACAGTTGAAAAATTTCTTCTGAACTGGTAAAGGTGATGATCACAATGGATCAATTAGATAAAATACAGTGGAGAACTTCACAGAGGAGGAATCAAGCTGTCAGCCCCTCCTCCTAGTCAGCAAAATTAAGATCACTGAAGATTTGTCTGTCTGGTTTCCTTCTTAAGTTTATAATCTGTTTTTAGCACTTTGGGATTTTTTGTTTGTTTTTGTTTTATACTTAGACTTCTATTTTTTTATTTTGTCACATTACACAGAATTGATCAATTCCTTATTATAAATTATTTCTCTTCCTACCTTCTCTCCCCATTTCTATTTCCTGATTTGATTGTCATTTTCTTTCTCATAATGAGTAGCTTGATAACTTTCAGTAAAATGCTAAACATTTTTTTGTAGGCAGTATCACCTGAATCCAGCAAGGACCAGGAAATTAGCTACTTCCACCTCCCCCTCCTCCCCTCCCTGAGAAAGGCTCGTCCCTCCCACTCCTGTTTCCCAGCCCCAAAGCAGGAACTGCATTAAGAACATAAAATCTAAGTGCTTCCAAGAAAAGAAGAAAAACTTTGCCCCAAATTCTCACTGGATCTTTTCCCCACCTCCCACTTTTTCAGAAACATAATGTCTTTAACTTTATTCCTTTATTTGGCTGAAGTTTTATAATGGAAATTTTAAACAATATGCAACACTAGAGAGACCAGTATAATGAACCCCTTGTCCCCATCATCCAACTTCAACTATTACTAACAAACACATGGCTGCTCTTATTTTCATGGGTGTTCCCACCTACCACCATCTCACCCCCACCTCCCTGGTTAATCCCAGGTCTCAAACCATTTCATTTTTCAGCTGAATTTTCACAGGTTGATGTGTTAAAGACAAAACCACGGGTTCAAAATGGCCTAATTGCAGTTTCAACCTTCACCAGAAATATAATCTTAATCAATCTGTCTGGAGTTTTCTAGTCAACACCAATGAGGTCATCTGTCTCTAGGCCCTCTCCACCACACCCCACCCCCACACCCCCATAGAAAGAAGAGTCTATCTGCATGATAAAACCCTTGCTATTCCCTTCCCCCCAAAAAAGAAGACATTTTGGTGTGAACATAATCCTTCCTTTTGTTACTAGTTCCCTTGCCCCACTCTTCTTTCTATATAAACCTTCCATTTTGTACAACTCCTTCAGACCCACTATGTGGGATGCTGCCGGATTCATGAGTCTCTTAATAAAGCCAATTAGATCCTCAACATTTTCTGAGTTCGGATTTGTTCTTTGACAGGTGGAGGGCCTGACTGCTCACTGCTTATGATACAGCATTCTCCAGCCAGCAGGAGCTTCAACGTGGTGACGCCCAGTCCTTGTCCTTCCTGTGGTGGGTCGCGGAGATGGTCAGACAGCGATTCTACCTTTGTGAAGTGTCCTGCTTCATCTCCAAGGCTGCCTACACCTTCATCTTCGAAAGGTTCGCCAAAGGAAGAACACACAAAGTTCTGGCTCAGCAAACGAGTTTACGCGGACCAGCTGGAAAAGCAGGAGGTAACAGCATCTAGGTTAGGCCCCTGGGGCTGCTACTCTGTCCTCATGTTCACTTTTTTTCTCCTCCCACCATCAGGCCCTTTAGCCCTAACAATCTTCCTCTGCCTTTTTTCAAGCTAGAGGTTATTCGTGAGATACTCTATTGTTCTCTTTTCCTCTAATGGTTCTGGGAAAGATGAGTTGAAAACTGCATGGAAGTTCGGTCATTCTCAAAAACATTGGTCTTAATCTTTCACATCCACCAGCCTGTTTGTTCCTCCTTTTTACTGCTATTGGTAAGGTTGCCAGACAAAATATAGGGTAACCGTGCAATTTCTGACATAATTATACCCAGAAGTTATTCATCATTTATCTGAAATTTAAATTTAACTCTGTATCCTGTGTTTTTGTTTGCTAAATCTAGAAACTTGAGTGATTAGAGTGAACTGCTGGCTTCACTTTGAATGTGTTGGCTTGGTTGGTGGGTTGAATTATCTACATATTTTTAATTGAGGAATTTGCTGGCAGGAAGAGTTTCAAGTCAGGCTTTACTGTGTAATCTTAAACTAGAAACTCAAGTGCTTCATTAAACATTAAAATGACTCATTCAATTGGTACATATGTTTAATTTCATTTCTTGTTAATACATCAAATACACTTTAAAAAAGCATATGCATGACTTTTGAGCTTGTTTTTCTCTTTGCTAGAAATTTAGGTGTATGAAAAAGACATCTAAATAAATACTGTCCCCTCTTGTGGCCAGTGCATCAAGCACATAGTAGATGGTAATTTTAAGGCTTTTGTTTCTATTTTTATTATTTTTGGACAAAGTATTCCTAAAGTCTTTCACCGCCCAAATTCTCATTTGTCCAAAAAGTTCCTTCTCATCAGAAACCCCTACCTGAGCTCTGAAACTTCTAGTCACAAAGAGAGCAGTCTTGATTAATAACTAATCATGGAAAGAGTAGTGACAAAACTTGTCCTTTGGGTTGTTTGTCTACAGATACAAGGGACCAGTAAGAAAACAAAATCTCCCTTTTTGGTGTGGCGCACACTCACTGTTGTTCTAAGGGTCATATCTTGCATACAGACCACAGAATCTAGCCTGTTGATACTTCAGAAGACTTCTTACAATGATTAGTTTGCTGGCAGAATTTCAAAGAGGCTTGGAGAATTAAATTTGGAAGTCCCACAGCCAAGAGAAATGCTGTTCGTTTCACCCACATCTGAGATGACTGCAGCAGAAATCTCACTGCTTTCACCCACTTGCCTTACATTACCCATAAAGCCCAGGCCGAGCACCTCCATGAGAGCTCCTACAAAACACCCAAAGCTCCGTACTGTGTGTTGGAGGAGGCCATCTTGAGAACATGACTGCTGGTTGATTCTCGAGCTGGGCCTGACATATCAGAGGTTTCCTTTGTCCTCCCCTGTTCCTGGAATATATGGTCTGCTCCTCATTCCCACACCAGGAATCATTTCAACAATGCAGCCTTGAAAGCAATGCATTCTTGAGGCCATGTGTACAGTATATGTACTCTGGTTAAAGTGTTTATAGAAACGTTTAATGTTCTGGCATATGGATGCATGGATCTACTTATCTTGTGGCACCCAAGACAAGCCTCCTAAGAAAGTCCCTTGCTAATTAAAACTGCCACCTACCAATCTGGAGGGCTCTGCCTCTTTTTTCAGTGTCTCTTGTTTCAAATTTCACCCGGGGAACTTCTGAGTCTTTGAACCCACACTATCGTTGCCAGAAAAACCACTCTATGATCTCAGTCCCACTTTCCAAATCTTACATAGGCACATTAGCTTGGCAGAAGTTACATATGTCGATGCTAGCAGCAGGGGGTGCTAGGAAATGTTTCTCAATTCTACCTTACTAATCAAATTACACAATGTGGAGAACCCCCAAATCGGTAGCATATTCAAGCGACTTGGGACAACCACACATGGCCGATGTTTACAAACTGCAGTTGCTCATTCAGCAGTCAGGTAGGCCACCACCAAGAACTCCAGTGGGGGTGGGTACAGTTTGGGAAAGCTTGTCTGCATGTTGCTCATTGTCTCAGGAAGTTGGTGTACATCCCCCCTTATACCTCACCACTTCCGTCCTTTTGGATAAGAGACTAGTTAAGTCTACAGACTGCTGTAAGCTGTTTGGGGCCCATTGCTGTCTGTGTGGGCACAACTTTCCTGGACATTTAGAATGATAACCCCAACTCAGAAAATTCTTAACCTGCAACTTCTGAACTGAAGCCTCCTGATGAGATTCAGCCTGATGAAATGTATCCTATATTTACATAAGTACATTTTAGGGTGTTGTAGCCTTACAACCACTACGATCAGCAGTACTGCTACTAATAATAATCCCTATAATACAGAGCCCGTGATTAGTTATACAGTTGATAAATAAGAGCTGAAAAATGCAAAGTCATACAAATTGTTTTGAAAAAGTATCCCTCAGCCATGTTAAAATGAAAGGTAAATTGTTTCATAACTAGTAGAAAGAGTTAGGGCAATTGCCTGTCCTTCCCTGGCAGTGGTGATCTAACTATCCACCTGACTAGTCAAGCTTTCAGTCCTTGTCTGACTCTAGTAGTCAAGCTGTCAGAGTACCTTCTTATCTAGGTAGAGGGTAAAGCTCTTTTTCTACAACTTTGTAGAACCTGGAGGAAGTTCCCAGGATAACCCTCTCATTGATCCAAGGGTCAGCTGCCCAAAGCCTTCCTGGGATCTCTTTGTAAATTTACTTTTATCAGAAAGTTGGTTGTTAAACATTTTCCAGCATGCCACAGAATCAATGGAATGGATGAGCTATTATAATTAAAAAGAGAGACAGACAGACAGACTGTTAGAATTACAAAGAGAATGAGCTAAAAAGAGAGAAAAGGTAGTCAGGATCGGAATGCTGATGCTGACATTTAGCAACTTGGCCAGGGTTCCTGCCACTTCCTCTTCACACTCTTCCCACCACCACACTCACTTTATCACATTTTTAAGAGCCTGGTTGCTCCTCCCCACCTGCTCCAAATCCTTTATGTCCAAGTTCCTCCTAGGAGTTGATGTCTTCCAATCTGCCAAAGAAATCAACTCAAGTCAGAGTTAATAACTATGTCCATTTTTGATACTAAAAAAAAAAAAAAAATTGAAATTATTTTTTGCATTTGGAAAGATTTCCCTGACTACATCTGTGCAGAAATCTGAGAAAACTTTCATAAAAGGACTTTCTTCAGAATCCCTTATTTGACAGCTAATGGCTTAATTCATCTGAACACTACAGAGGGAGAGGAGAGAAAAACTGGACATAGTGGTCTCTGAGTGATTACACCTTGACCAGTAAAATCAGTCCAAAGAGTATATACATAATCAAAATGGGCTTTCACCTCTGCTGATAATCTAAGTGAATTTATTCCCTTTAAAGCATATCACTGATTAAAAATTACTGTATAATTACAAACTATACTATATATATAAGAGTGAGGATACCAAACATAAAGGCTTGCATTAGCTTTACCCTGGTATCTGATGTTACACTAATTTTCAGATGCTCATTTGTGTCCCTGGGCACTCAGAAATGTTTTCTTTCTGTTTATAAATGTGTTGAGTATTCCCTTCTGTTGCTTTGATCACGTGCAGCTGTTAAGTTAGGGCTAGTTTCAGAAAATGGCACCACAGGGTGAAAAGCACTACATTCATTCTTTATCAACCATCTGGAGTAGTGAGCGGCTCTGCTGTCCTAATGTCGCTCTGATTTGATTTCTAAAAGTAGAGAAGTCTCTAGTAAAAAGTACATTAGCATAGATGTAATTGAGAGCTGCTCATACCTTCAGCAACTTTTGTACTTACTATAAAAATCTCAGTGTTTGCTGTAGTTTATTTACAGGATGATCAAGTGAATCTTTTCAGCCATTTCAACAGGGATGGACAAGAATTATTTTAGAGAGACTAAATGTTAGGTTGTAGCCCCTGCGCATAGACTCTTTTTCACTCCACCCCATTCTTTATTTCATATGAGCTGGGAAACTCCTTGGGAAAGGCACTGGCTGTGTACACTCTGGTCTTCTACAAGATCGACACTACCAGGGATACCAAGACGGCTCAGCGGGTTAAGCACTCACTTTGCAGCCCCAGCGACCAAGGATGAAATCCTGGCCCCAGCCCGTGTGGACCCATATGCTGAACTGGGGAGTGCTTTCCATGTGGGAGACCCCAATTTGGTTATTGCCCCCAGTTCAGCCCCTGGCTCGAGGGGGCATGCCTCCCATGCAGGAGGCCCCAGCCCAGTTTCCACACTGCACAGCCCCCACCCACCTGTGGAATGAAACCATGTCAAAAACTGATGATGTACAACTATGGAGACTACTCTGGGTCCTCCCCTTTCTCTCTCTCTCTCTCTCTCTGTCTGTCTGTCTGTCTGTCTGTCTCTCTCTGTCTCTGTCTCTGTCTCTGTCTCTCTCTGTCTCTATCAAAAACAATTTAAAAAATCTTTTTAAAAATGTATATTAAGAGACTTGAATTTTTTTTCATTACCCTTTAATATGGTCCTTTTACTTCTGGGGATATTTTCTAAGGAAATAGTTTGAAGCAAATAAAAAAGGTTTATGCATAAATATGTTTATTGAAATATTTCTTTTGCTATATGAGACCGCGGGAACAACCCAAACGTGGCAACAGAGGAAAAATGTTAAGTCCTTAGGACTTTGTTTTTTCCTCGAGTTTCCTCATGGACTTTCCAAGTATCCCAGGCAGTCCTTCCACTCTACATAATTCCACAGCCCTCTGTGTCCCTGTGGCAGGACTGCTCACTGTGTATGGTACTTACTATACTTCTATCAGTGGTAGTCCCCACGAAACCGTGATCTCCCAACAGCAAGAGGACATCATATTCACCTTCAGAGCCCCACTGCCCAGCACCGTGCCTGGCATACAGTAGATAACCACTCAACTCAAATAAATAAAAATCTTTCGCTGGAAAACTTTTGCCTGAGGTCTTTTAGATGGCCTTCCAAGTGACCTGCAGAACATGCTACCCTGCATAACAGTATAATGGCCACTGTGTCATGTCGCCATTTCATTTTAGAGACTTTGATCAGCTAGACAAATACCAAATTTAATATGGTCTTCAGGGTGTTTATTTTGACATAAATATTTAATCATTCTAATACAGGTATCCTGAAGCTCTGAGCAAAATTTGTCTGCAAATGGGATTTGAAGTATTTTAAAGTATTCCGTATTGCAACTTCAGTCAGATATCTAAAAGGGCTTACCATTGTCATCCTTGGCATCTAGCAGAGTTTAAATTCCAATCCAGCCATATTGTCCCCCATGTAACCATGTTCAGTCAGCTTCCAGCGATTGTTTTGCAGCTGAACATTCACTCTGAATGTTAAAGAAAGTGATCCCAGAATTCTATCAAGTTCCATGTAAATGGCTTACCTGGTGACCATAATTCAGGACTTAAATTACTTCAGGTCTCACAGACACAATAATTGGTGTTTATTATAAGTTTGTTTATTCTCCTCCTCAATTCTAAAGGCTCTTAGAGGTCTTGTGATATGTATATTCCTCAGAACGCTCAACTACCTAGTATATCTTTTGCACTTTGATAAAATTTAGTAAATGCTTATTATTACCTGGTTGACTGAAAATTATTAAATCTAGATAAAATTTAAGGTAAATAGATCATATTCGCATTGCACTTACAGTGTACTAAGCACTTTTACATAAGCATAAAGAAAAAGAAATGAGAATATATCCTTCGACATCTCAGAAAAATCTAGTAGATAACAGGGCAGTGTTATATACATTTGTGTTTACTCCTTATTAAGATTTATACTTCTTCATATGAGAAAAAAAAGAAACTAAAAATAGAAGTGATAAATGCCAAGAGTTCAAAAAGAGAAAAATGTAATTTCTTTCTCCTCTGGAAAGAAGGCATCAAATTACAAAGGATTTTGAAAATTACATCTTCATGTTCCCTTTGCACAATATAAAGTTAAAAGACCCTACACAGCAATACACAAAACAAACTTTATTCTGCCCAAATTCAAATTTATTACACCATGAACTAAATTCTTTAATCTCTCCCAGTAACCTCTGCTCAGTTTCTCTGATCCGACATGGTACCTCCACCTGGTCACCTAAGCCAGGATGTATGGGTGCTTCTGGAATGGCACTTAGATGTATGATTGATTTTTCAGACAGTGAACACTTTCAAAATGCTGAAATATATGGAAACATTTATTTGATTAAGGCAGCTGACCAATCTGTGAATTAGAAGACATTAAAGACAATGGGCTGGATTGAAAACAAATTGAAATAAAATTGTTCTATCTTTTATACAATCTTTGATATCCCTTGCCAATTAATCATTTGGTGAAAAGTCTTTTGATAAATTAATTTTTGACAATTTAACTTCAATGGACTTGCTTTCAGCTAATCAACCTAGAGATAGATGTAGGCCCATCTCTATTCTGAACACCTGAATCTGAATTTTCATCTAATTCAGATTCCTTAACAAACCAAGAAAGGGTGCTTTAATTGGACACTATATACAGACAACAGAGGGGTCTCTAAAAATATGCTTACTATTAAAGAATTCAATACTGTAATGTGCTAAAGAGTTAACTTTAGCACTATTATACATATAACAAACCACATAACCAGAATTTGAAAAACTCTTACTGGATAACTAAGGAAAATGTTTACACTCTTTTTCCAACTTTTTTCACTTCTTTGTTTTCTAATTCTGTTTTTCAATGATATTCTTCTGTGTTTGAGGGTGTTCCATAGTCTACTCTAGTTTGCAATGCAATGAGCACTTCCTTGTATGTGAATAGTTCAGCAATTATATGAATTTGTACAAGAATTCTTGACTCATTTAAGAATTTATAGTTAAGATTATAAATTTGGGGGATACTGAGATAATGCAACAAGTTGAGCACTTGCTTTGCAGCCATGAGGTCTGGGAACTGTGTCCCGGCCCCAGCCTGTACAGACCTATATGCTGAACTGAGGCTCACCTCCCATGAGGGAGTCCCCCAGTTCGGTTCCTGCCCTGCATGGCCCCACATCCACTGTGTGAAATGAAGCCATGCAAAATTAATGCTGTACGGCTGTGGAAACAGCTCTAGGCCCTCCTCCTTCTCTTTGTCTCTCTCTGTCTCTCTTTTCTGTCAATAAAATAAATCTAAACAAAACAACAACAACAACAACAAAAAAAAAAAATATATATATATATATATATAAATTTTCACCTGTGTTTGTTCAAAGTTCATACTTTAAGTTCAGAGTGGTTCTACGGTTTCATGTTTTCTACTGCAGGGATCCATAAACTGTCTGTTGCACCTTCTGGTATTCCAGGATGCTGCCCATGGATGTGTTCTGCAGGCCACAGTCCTCCAGTTTTGTGAGTTCTAGTCTCTGTTGTGTTGCAGCGGACATTCCATAAAGTCCTGTGTTTTTGAAGGAAAGGGTAACTTCTTGGCTGGTTTCTCTCCGGATTCTGAAACTTCTGTGTTGCTTAGTAAACCTCAAACCTGGCAGGAGCACTGCTCACAGCATAGTGACCCTATATATAGTCCTGTATGTAACTGAAGTTTTTGCACAACAACGTGAAACTTTGCAGGTTTTCTTCAAATGGAATCTAGCTCTTCCTTACCAAGAGCTATAAAGCATGTGGTGTTATACAGTAGCACCAAAGGGTGTGGTTGGTTGCATGTGAGAAAGAAAGGAAAGAAAATGCAGTAAGTATTTTGACTAGTATAATTCTTGCTCAAAAAATGGGGTATTTGCTAATGTTATCTCCAGTGGCAGCATCTGGAATATGTTAAGAATGCACTTGGAACTTCTTACCTGGAAAGGTGCTACATAAAAACCGGAGCTCGTCTTAAAGAGACTTCTCATCACAAGTTGGCCCTTTCATTACAATAATGCTTGAAATAAGAATGTTTAAGAAAATATTATATTGGGGAAGCTGGGATGGCTCAGTGGGTTAGGTGCTCACTTTGCAGCCCCGGGGGCCAGGGATCAAATCCCGGCCCCGGCCTGTGTGGACCCATGTGCTGAACTGGGGAGTGCCCCCAGCTCAGTTCTCACCGGGATGAGACCCCGGCCCAGTTCCTGCCCTGTGCAGCCCCACGCTAAGGTGACCAGATGTCCCGCTTTTGGCGGGACAGTCCCAATTTTTAACAATCTGTCCCGCGTCCCATGGCATTTTTAAAAAGTCCCGATTTTTGGAAAGAATACACGACAAGCTAGGGAACAGCGGGAGATAGACCAGATTTTTAATCAAGAACCCCCTCCCCCCCCGGTCAATGGTGTCCCGCTTTACCAATGTTGAAATCTGGTCACCTTACCCCACGCCCACCTGTGGCATGAAACTATGTGGAAAAACCAATGATGTGCAACTGTGGAGACTGTTCTGGGCCCTCCCCCTTCTCTCTGTCTCTGTCTCTGTATCTCTCTCTCTCTGTCAAAAACAATAAAAATAAATCTTTAAAAAAAAAAAGAAAATATTATAGAGAACAGTAAATATTCCTTACAGCAGCCTATGGGCAGCACCAGCACCTCAACCAAAAGGAAAAATCCCAAGAGCCAGGCAGCTGGAGAGTCCATAACATTCCCACAGACATTCCTGAGTAAACTGATACTTTGTGTTGTCAATGTTTGAATTAAAAATTTCCCCAGTCCCACCCCACCCACCTTGCTAGATTATATGTATCATTCCTGGCACTAGGTACACTGTTATTAATTTCACCTTCCAACAAGCCCCCTTCCCTTGTTATAACAAAGCACTGTGGAAGACCCTACTCATTACAGGAAACTGTTCTAGTGATAACCACAAAAAAATTACAATTATTTAATGATAATATAAAAGAAAATTAGATTTTCAGAGGTGAGTGCATAACACCATGAACCATACAGACCTTCCATAGAAACTAATCTCAAACACCCTGGAAAATTAATCCATTTTTAATGAAGCTCCAAGCAATGATGCTGATACAATTGTATGAGCTCCACATGTGCACATTAATCCTAAATACACTTTTGGCTTTGTTTGGGAAGCAATTTCCACTTTCAAACTTTGGAAAATGTATCAGGACCCAAGGAGTTATTTGCATTTAAATTATAGTACATGCTTCTCATATCAATTACTCCAGAAACAAAAAAAGACAATCCTGATGAGATGACCAAAATAAAATTGACATAATATTTATATAGTTTGCTTTCAACACTCATGGAGCAAAAGAAAAATAAAGGCTGCCAAGACCAAAAATTACTTTGAACACATAGAGAGAATGTACTGTGGAAACAGCTTGTACTTTTAACCTATTTCCATAACTTTATCACCTGTTAACAAAAGATTCACATGGAGGGGAGGCCGGGATGGCTCAGTCGGTTAAGCGCTCACTTTGCAGCACCGAGGACTGAGGATCGAGTACTGGCCCTGGCCCATGTGGACCCATGTGCTGAGCTGGGGAGTCCCCCCAGTTCAGTTCTCTCTCTGTCTCTGTATCTCTATCTCTCTCTCTCTCTCTCTCTCTCTCTCTCTCTCTCTCTCTCTCTCTCTCTCTCTCTCTGTCAAAAACAATAAAAAATAAATCTTAAAGATTCACATGGAATGAGTAAGTACTGTGGACTACACCTTGTTAAAACTCACAGTTTTCCCTTCTAACCTCACTCCATCCCAAGGTGAAGAGCCCATAATACCACCCAGATCCCGCACCCCAGGACTGGCCCTTGTGTAGGCAACTCTCTGTCAACATCATTTTGTGACAAGCTTGTTCTCATGCCAGGGTCTTTATGTCTGACCCTTCGCCTAGAGCAGGGGTGGCCAACAAGTCAATCACGGTCGACCGGTTGATCGCGAGGCCAATTTTGGTCGATCCTCGATCGCTCACAATGTCTGGGGTGGAATTCCGTGTACCATGGACTTTGAAGCGATTGTAGAAGACAAAACTTTCTAGCAATAGTTTAATGCATTCTGGGAATTTGCCAAGGTCATCAATTCCTAGAATTCTGACAGCCTGACACTGTGATCTCCGCCCACCCAGACAATACATTTTGACTTATGTGTTACACTTGTCACCGGACGCAAC
>PVKE010035820.1:0-16694 GCA_004027555.1 Craseonycteris thonglongyai
AAAAAAAAAAAAAAAAAAAAAAAAAAAAAAAAAAAAAAAAAAAAAAAAAAAAAAAAAGGAGTATATACAAAGACCCAATACAGTCAATATATGACAGAAATACAGAATATCAGATGGGAAATAGTGATAAATGTGGAGTCTGCCTAGATAAGCAGGAATCACATAATGGATAGCCTTATATTCCATATACAGAGTTTTGTAGCAATAGGAAGGCTTTGGAGGAGTAAGTTTGTGGTTTAAATATCCCCATGGATGCACATGGAGGCTGAAATGGACATCACTATGCACCAATATGACCTTATTTACAACATCATATGTCAGTTAGAATTTTGCCTGTAGACCATATTTTACTGAACCCTGCTGTAGTCAGATACTCTGATTGGAATCTTGTTTTATAACTAACTTTTTCTGGTTTTGGTACACTACTAAAATTCTTTAGTATTATGTTTTATTGAACTTTTCTCTCAAGGAGAAGTCCATCAGAAGTCCATGAATAAAAATGAACAGTGGGAAAACTTTCATTTACTATGTTGAAAGAAAGCAGTAACTCTGGGAAAATGTTCAAACACCTAATTTATTTTACTGCATTGAATGCTATTACCACTTTTTTCCCCAGGAATTTGTCTTTCTGCAGGGTAATTTGCCTCTTCATTAGTTCTAATGTCACTTTTTCCTCACATCTGGATCCTGATTTCCAGCTCATTATATTGAGATTCCTGCATGATGTTAGCTGTGTTTACTTGAGTTATAAAATGATCAGCTAACTAACTAAAAATCTAGCCAGTCTTCTAATTTCAGTGACCTCAAATTAAAGTAGAGAATTGCAAAGCCTGTCTGTTAGATTATTTGATTTTAAAAAGTGTTTTTTTTTTGCTAATTTTGACACAATAAATAGTAATTGTTCAATTGTTAAGATCCCAAAGATTACCTAGAATACAAATATGTATAAAAAACAAAGTGACAATGATAGACGCAACTGAGAGCACTGATAAAGATGAATATGAACAAACTTATAGAAGTAAAGACCTATTCATTGAAGAATTCAGCACATATATCCAAGGTAGAGAGTTTCAGGTATAGGAACAGAGATGAGATATTTGAAAAGTCATAAATTCATTGCTGTGTTTGACATCCTGAAAAATTTGTGTTTAGTACATTTCTTTTTAAAAAAGAAGGAAAAATCCAAGGGATCTCTTCAAAGTACATTAGCATACATAATGTGTTATGGGAAGACCCCTGAACTGTGGGTCAATAAGACCAGTGTTACAGTCTAACATCTGCAAGTAACTTTGTAGCTGATTGACTTTGAACAGATGTCATAATATCCTGTGAAAAGGGAATAAAAATGAGTCACTATCTTTCCTCTACATTTGCTTTCTACCTTTGCCATCTCATCACCCCAGAGGAGATGTAGACTTCAGTAAGAGTAACTTTTCACAACTTTGGTCAATGTACATACTTATTATATTAGTACAATTATAAAAAGAATAATTAATAATAAATTAATCACTCAAAGTTTTTATAATAAATCATATATAAATTGAAAGACTCATTATGTAGATGAAAATCCCTCCAAAATTGAAATGTAGATTTTAATCTAGGGAAAATTATAGCAAGTAAATTCTGCCTCCACTTAAGATGCTCAAAGCTGCAAAAGAATGTTGCTTTCATCTTAATGAGAAAAAAACAGATGATTTTCAAAATTATAACTTATCTCAAAGTCATCAGACAGCTGAGGACACAAGACAACCAACAAAATTGAATTATAAAAAGTGACAGATCTTTTGGGTGGAGAAGGGCAGACAGCAACCTTTCCAACCTTTTTAGCCTTTGCAAAGCATAAGAATACGTGGCTGCCATAGGAGCATGGAAGGGGGAAAAAAAAAATCAGTTGATGTTATAAGTACTTCTTAAAGGCCAAGACTGGGTGAAGATTTCAGTTTAGAAAAACTGAGAGTCCCAGACACAAGGGAAGTTTGCCCTCACTTACAACTCTTTCTCTGAGACCTCATCAAGTGTTCATGGAGATTGGAAATAGGACAAGAGACTAGAAAGCCCATCTACCCCATCCAAGTTGGAGTAGATGAACAGGAGGTGATTGGATGCCACTTGGTTACAAGCAAAAAAAGACTACTCACGCCACCAGATCTTTCTATAGGAAACAAAAGCCTTGTGCCACTGAGAGATAACAGCAAATACTTGCAACCAGGCATACTAATGGGAAGTCCGGAGAACTTCTTGGTTCAAGAATCTTGCACCAGTACAAAGCAGAGATCTGCTCCCACTTTCAGAAGGTCAGAAAATTATCTTGTGTCCAATGCCTGACAAAGCAAAAAAAACTACAAAAAACAACAACAACTGGTTCAGCCTGAACTTGGGGTTGAACCAAGAAAACCAAGAGCCTTCCTCCTAACACCGTAAATCTAGCACAGAGTAACAAGCAGAAGCAGCCCACTGATGGAAAAGAATGTAGAGATACTCCTTCTGTGATTCAGGATGCAGCCCTGGCCCTACACTAAGCAGAAGATAATGGCAGCTCAACACTGAAGGTGTTTGAATCCTCTAATGCACTGAGGATAATGACAGCAGAAAAACCAAACCTAATTTAATCACTGACTAAATTGATTCAAACCAATAGCCTGAGAAAAGAAGAGTCATGTCCATTTCTGGGCATGAAAACTATTTGTCTCAGATTCTACTGTTCTTTGGTGCATAATATTTAACTTTCAATAAAAAATTGCATAATCTACAAAAAACAGGAAAAAAAATGACTTGTAAGATAATAGCATAATGTGCAGAACTAAACATAGATGATACAATTAGAACACTTACCAGTAGGAGTTTAAAATTACTATGAATAATAAGTTAAAATATGTAGTGAAAAAGGTGGACAACATACATGAACAGAGGGGGGACTTTCATTAGAGATATAAAAATTATTTTAAAAAACAAATGAAAATATTAGAAATAAGAAAAATGAGCCATCATAGATGAAGATTTCCTTCAATGAGCTGATGAGTGTCCTGGGTGCAACTGAGGAAAGAATAAGTAAATGTGGTGGTAGGTCAATAGAAATGATCTAAAATGAAATTCAAAAAGAATAAAAGAGTTAAAAAATATCAACATGATATTCAAGAGCTATAGATCAATAACAAATGGTCTAAAAATATAAATAATTGAAGTCAGTCCTAGAGGGGAAGAGAGATAAAAGTAGGCAGAATAAATATTTGAATAAGTAATGGATGAGAATTTTAGAAATCAATCAACAATAATAAACAATATATAAAGCTCACAAAAACCCACAGAACATAACATAAACATATCTGTATATTATAGGCAAACTGCTGAAAACCAAAGCTAAGGAGAGATTTTTGAAGGCAGCTGAAGAAAAGTATAACAATACAAAGGACAGAACAAAGATCAGAATTTTAACAGAACTCTCATCAGAAACAATGGAAGACAAAAGATAATTGAGTGACAAGTTTAAGTGTTTAAAGTAAAAATCTGTCAACCTAGAATTATGTACCCAGTGGGAAAATATGTTTCAAAACTAAAGGCAAAATAAAGATCTTTTTCCCTGAATAAATACAGAGGGAATTTACTACCAGCAGAACTTCACCACAACAAATATTAAAGTGAGTCCTTTAGACAGAGGAATAAAATACCACATGGAAAACTAAATCTAAACAAAATGGAAAAAAGCATAGGAAATGGTAAAAATAAGAGTAGATTTAAGATTTTTATTTTCAATCACTTTAAAAGATAAATTGGGTTTAAAGCAAAGATAGTATTGATGGATTGTGGGATTTATAGAACATACAGAAATAAAATCAATGACAGCAATACACAAAAGATGGGAGGAAGGAAATGGAAATATATTATTGTAAAATTTTTACATCATTATACAATGGTATATTATCATTTAAAAGTAGATTATGTTATAAAGATGAATATGGTAAACATGAGAGCAGCTACTAAAAAATAAAATTAAGGTATATAACTACTAAGTTAATAGTGGAGGTGAAATGGAATCATAAATCTACTTAATTCAAAACTGGCAGGTAAGAAAAAAAAATCTCAGAAAATATATGGGACTACTTAAAAGACATTTAACAAGATATCAGATTTAAAGCAAATGATGTCAATATTTACTTGAAATATTTGTGTTTCCTGAAAAGCAAATATGAGGCAAAGATTTTCATATTGGTTAAAAAATTAAGATCCACCGTATATCCTTCTATAAGTAATGCACATTACCTATAAAGACATAAATAAGTTAAAAGTTAAAGAATGGGTCATATTCTATGCAATCACTAATTACTAGAAAACTGGAGTGATTCTATGAATGCCTTGTAAACTTCAAAACTAGGAATACAACCAGGGAGAAACAGGGACATCATGAGATGATAAAGGGGTCAGTTCATAAAGAAGATATAACAATGTTAAATGTTTATATACTTGAATTACAGAGCATCAAGTATATGTTTTAAACTTACTAGAGCTCTTAAAATAGAAATAGACATATGTATAAAGATAGTTGAACATGTCAACACTCCTCTGGCAGGATTTCATAGAAAAATGGACAGAAAATCTACAGTAAGGCTGTAGAAGACCTGACCAACATCAATTGCTTGACTTAATTGACATTTATAGGATGATTGCATGTGATACATTTACCAAGATAGAACATATTCTTTTTAAAATTTATTTATTAATATATTTATAATTAATTTTTAAATTTTTTTGGTTGACATTGAGTGGTAAAAAGTACATAGGTTCCAGGTGTACAGTTCTACATTACATTGTCTATGTACTCCATTACATGCTCACTATCCAGTCAGTTCTCTTTTCATCACCATATATTTGATGCCCCTCCCCTCTTGCCCTCAGGTAACCACTGAAGTATTAGTTGTGCCCATGAGTTTTTGTTTCTTTGTTACCTTCAGTTTTATATTTCACACATAGGGGAAGTCATGTAGTTCTTGATTTTTTCAGTCTGACTTATCTCAATAGAGATGACTGGATAAAGAAGTTGTACATTTATACAATGGAATATTACTCAGCGATTAAAAAAAAGATGAAATACTGCCATTTGCCACAACATGGATGAACCTTGAGATCACCATATTAAGTGAGAACATACTCTCACTTATAGAAATGTATAGAAAACCTTCATATAGCTGGAAATTAAACCATATATTTTTAAACCTTTTTTGTATGAAAGAAGAAATCATGAGTCATTAGAAAATAGTTTTAATTTAATGAAACTCAAATCACAGCATGTTAAACTTTTTGGTCTTCAGCTAATGCAAATTAGCTAAGGAAAATTATAGTATCAAATGATTATATAAGAAAGAAGAAAGATTTGAACTCAATCATCGAAGATTCCACCTTAAGTTAATAGCAAAACAAAAGCAAACTAAATCCAAAGCAAGAAAAAGAAAATATATAATAAAGAGTTGAAGTACCAGTAAAAATAATTTAAAATAAGAAATATCAATGAAACCAAATGCTGATTATTTGAAAAGATCAAACTGATAAATTTCTAGATACAGGTGACCAATATCAGGAATGAAAGAACATCACTACAGATTATACAGACCTTGAAGATATTAACAAAAAATATAATGAACACGTTAAATTCAATAAATTTGATGGCATAAATTAAATAGAAAAAATCACAAAAACTCATTATCTGCTAAAGCTAATTCAAGAATTAGATAACTTAAATAATCCTTTATCTATTAAAGATAACCTATTCATAAAGAAAATTCCAAATGACATGGCATCACTGATTAATTCTATCAAACATTAATAGGCTACAAAAAGTCCTCCAGATAATTGAAGGAGAAATACTTCCCAATTTAAGAGACCAATACTACCCAAAGACATTACATGAGTATAAAACTACAAGTCGATATTCCTCATGAGCACAATACAAAAATCTTAAAAGTAAACATCATTTTCTGTGAGCAGAAAATAGGATCCTCAAATGATATCTTTGTGGATGACATGATTTCCCAACTCAGTCAGCTCTAAACTCCCAGACTGAAGAAAGGAGTTTAGAGATTTCAAGCTCTGCTTCTAATTTTGTGTCTAATCTTATTTCCCCAAACAGATTGTAAATACTTTGTAAACATCATGTAATTGGGGATCAAATCCTCTACTTAAGTTTTTTCCACTAACATAGTGATCAGGCATTTAATTAATATTTGTTCAGTAGTTTAAAAGACACAAATGTAAAAAAATCAATTGTGTCTAACAAATGAATTAAATGCTTACTGAGATAGTAATACTAATCTCAGTCTGAGTTTTCCTGAAGTAGCTAAGGGCGAGTACTCTTTCTATGTGCATCTACGAGGGCTGTCTGGAAAGTATCCAGCCATGTAACCGTTTTCATTATATTGACAATGGCTGGACTTTTTTCTGGACAGCCTGTGTACATTTTGATGCAAACTTTCCATTTAAATATATCTTCAAAAAGGAGTAGACATAAAAAGTAGGTAGCAGAATAAATTTTAAGTGAACAAACTTGCGTGACCAGTAAGCAGAATAAAAACAGAACATTGTACAGATCCCAGAGCCCTCTTTTGTCCCTTTAGAGCTGCTAAGCCTAACAGTAACCATTTTCCTGACTTCTAGCACCATACACTAATTTTGTCTATTTTGGAAACTTATTAATAAAATCATAACAGATGTTCTCTTTTGGGTTTAGCTTCTTTTGCCTCTCCATTAGATTTATCCATGTTGTATAAGAGCTTATTGAACCCCAATACTGAATAATATGCATTGTATAAATATACTATCATTTATACAGTCTACTGTTTTTAGGCAGTTGAGTAGCTTCCAAGTTGGAGATATTATCAAAGGTGCCATTCTAAACATCTTTGCATATGTCTGTCTCTTGCATATACTTACACATTTCTATAGAGTTTATACCAAGGAGTGTAAATAGTATAGCTAGACATAGTAAATACACATTCTTAGTTTTAGTAGATACTGTCAACTATTTTTCTAATTTATAATTCTACCAGCAATATGTAAGAGTTCCAGTTGCTCTACATCATCACTAACACTTGGAATTGTTATTATTAATATCTTTATTTTAGCATTTTTGGTAGGTGTGGTAACTACTTTGTGGTTTAAATTCTCACTTTCCTGATGATCAATAAAGTTAAACACTTTTTCTTATGATTGTTGGCCAAGTGGATATGTTTTATGGTGACCCACTTGTTCATATCTTTTGCTCATTTGTTTTCAATTGTGTATTTTATGTTCTTATTGATTTGTAGGAGTTTTTTGTATATTTAGTTATAAATCTTTGATATTTTGTGGCAAATATTTTCTCATTTTGTGTGTTGCCCTTTCACTTGCTTAATGTTATCTTTTTAAGAGATTGCCAAGCTTTACTTAGTCTTTTAGAAACTTTTTGTTATGTTTTAGATTACTGCCTGCTGTTGTTCCAGAAATTGGTAACTGTTGTGAGAGAAAAACCCGCAATATGCCTAAGGTTCCCCATATCTTCATCAAAAACTTAGCTTTTTTTCTTCCTCTGTCCCCCAGTAGTGTCTCTTTCTGGATACAAAACTCAGAGTTTCATCCTTGTTCCTTTCACAAAATTGGCAAATGCCCCTAGGGTAAAGGTGACTATGGAATCCATTTATTCTGCTATGTTCTTCTCTCTTTGGAGTATGGCCTTTCCAATTCTCCTTACTGTTGCTGCAGTCTGCTGACTTCTAACAGATGATTACCAAATTTTATCATGGTTTTTCTTCTTGTTCCCAGTGGTAGTATTGTTCTGCCAAGATACTGATATCGATCAACTATCAGTCAACCAAGACATACCAGCTAAGAAATATTTTATGTAAAATAGATTTACAAGTATTCCCACTTCAGTGCTGGTATGTGTTTGGGTAGCTGGGCATCAGCAGATCTGAAGAGGTGGCTCTCTTGACAATTCAAGGTGGCCTCAGTTTCACTTACTTTTGGGTATTGAACCCTTATAAGATGTACTGAAAAACTAGAGTGGAGCTGATTGTCCTAATAATATGAGAGAAATGAAATAGAAACAAAATTAACTGTGTTTAAGTCCACTAGTAATGATTTTCTCGTGCATGATTAGCTCTTTTGCCAATTCAAGTAATGTAGCTCAAGCATAGCTTTGGACTTTCTCAGACTACCATGAAAGGAAACTGAAAAATGACTTGGCAAATCACACACAAGAGAATATGATTTGCTCTGAAATGAATTCCTGAACTAGTATACCAGCCCAATTCTTGTTTTTTTATGTCAAGTGTGGAACTTGAACACAGGCAGTCATAGCTATTGCTGGTTAAGGCGAAGTTATATAGGCAAATCCCATGGCTGATGCCCACAGATAACAATGTGAACAATCCTAGTCCTTGTATCTGCAGTGTCACTCTTATTGGTACTTTAACTTAATTCGGATTCAGCAGTGCTTATGCACAATTACATTTCTTTATTTAAACAATAGCCTCAACACAAAGCAGAAAAATTAATTTTTTAATAATATTTAAACCCTTGTAGATGATATTTTGGCCTTTAATTTAAGAGCTGAGAGATTTCCTAAACATGATCTAAAATGATGTTTGTTTGTGTATTTTGTAAGAAAATTCACACCCACATGACACTCAATAAAGTGTGACCACAAATAATGTGACACTTGAATCATAATAGTGAAATATCTTAGTCACAGATGTTTGCTCTGATTCTAATTTAAAAAAAATGGCATTTATTGTTTTTTCTGATTATAAAAATAACACTTTCTGTACAAAACTTAGAAAAATATGTTATTATTTCACCCAGAAAACTGTTAGAAGTTTGTATAAAACAGTATCTTTTTAAATTACATATGAGGATATACACATACATATATATTAATATATGTATATACATACATATATATGTTTAAACTGGATTTATACTATATATGATCTTTTATAATCTGATTTTTTAATTTAAATATAATATATATATATACATATATATTAAATTTCTTTAACCACAACATTTTCTATAAAGTGTGATTTTAACAGATTCATAGTGTAGCAAAATATGTATATAATAATACATGTCAGTTGTCTGAAACATTCGTCATATTCTATAAATATTGTTGTATAAAAACATTTTGTGCACATCTGATCATTTTGTTAAAATAAATTATTACAAATAGAGATACAAGAAAAAAAAATCACAATTTTAAGGCTTTCAGAATGGTGGGTAGTAAGTATATGAGTGCATCCAGTTCATTGAGCATTTGCCAGTATTGAGAATGGTGCATTTAATTATTTCAACTTCACAGATGACAAAAGTGGTATTTCATTGTTCTTTTAGCATTATCATTTGTATTACTGTGATTAAATATCTGTTATAAATGTTTATTGGCAATTTGTGTATGCTTTTCTTTAATGAATTACCTTATATACTTTGCTTTTCAGTTATATTGGTGGTTTTTATTTTGCTTACTATTAAAGAAGTGGGACCTCTTTCCATATAAAGGTTGTTAATCATTTGTCTGCCATATAGCTCTCAAATTTTTTTCTATTTGTAATTGGCCTATTAAATTTTCTGATGTAATGAAATTTTACTATTTATATAATCAAATCAATTATGTAAGTTGAAATAGAACTTATAGAAATCTATCATTGTTTCTTCTTTTGAATTTTCTAGTTTCTTTGCTAGAGTTGATTTTGCTAGTTTCATTTTTTGTTTAAAAAGGTCTTATTAATAACTCCAAGATCACATATATGTTTACCTATGTTTGCTTTTCTTCTTTATAGTTTCACTTCTTCCTCCTCTGCCCCCTATTTAACAATTTGATCCATTTCAAATGTGTAGGATGTGATAATGATCTAATTTAGTCTTTTCTAAATATTCTATTTTTACACAGCTTTTATTATTTAACAATTTTTAGG
Organism: Craseonycteris thonglongyai; assembly: GCA_004027555.1. NCBI lineage: Eukaryota > Metazoa > Chordata > Mammalia > Chiroptera > Craseonycteridae > Craseonycteris > Craseonycteris thonglongyai. The sequence goes on from PVKE010035820.1 coordinate 9,936, forward strand.
TATACTGGGCCTTCTTAAATATTTTGTTTGTGACCTGTCTTGTCCTACTTTTGTACCATCTTACTTATTTTTTTAGAATATTTTTTTAGATTTGTAGATGGCTGGATGGGCCAGTTCTCCTTTTGTTGTTACTCTCTTTTCAAAATATCTTGTTTGTTGGTCTTGTCTGTGTTTTCATATTAATGTAAAGATAATTTTATAAGATATAAAAGGATTCCATGCAATTTTTCAAAAGGATAAGTAAGTTTTTGGTGAACTCTCTTATATGGAAAGGGCTTTAAGAAATATTGATAAGAAAATAAGATGAGGGAAGGCTGGGATGGCTCAGTGGGTTGAGTGCTCACTTTGAAGTCCCAAGGACTGAGGATCAAATCCCCGCTCTCACCCAGGTGGACCCACATGCTGAGCTGGGTTGGGGGTTGTCTCTGTCTCTGTATCTCTCTCTCTTTCTGTCAAAAAAAAAAAAAAAAAGGAAAGAAAAAAAAAAGAAAGAAAGAAAATAAGATGAAAAACTGTATAGTAAATTGCCTTTAATCCTAGAAATGAATAAAAACTGTATTTACTTGTATATGCAAAGGATTTCTCTGGAAGGACACATAAGAAAGAGTTCTTAGTTTCAAGTGGGTGGAAGATTTACTTTTCACTAGTCTTTTGTATTTTTGAATTTTGTAACACGTCTGTCTATTGAACATAACAATTGAAAATTTTTCAGTGATCCAATAACAGCCCTGTTGATAGGTTTTAAATTATCCTGAGGTTTTCACATTGAGAGAATTAAGGTGAAAGGTTATAGCAATTGTACCAAATCAAATGGCTAGTAAATAGTGCAGGCTGGACTCTTTCAGTTACGCTGGAGTGCTCTTCTATGCTTTACTCAAGAAGGGAGGAAACTGAGAACCCACAAGTCTACTTAGTCTAGGAAGTGCATTTTTTTATTGCTGTCTTGTTTGGGGGTAAATCATCTTAAACATACAATTTTTAGTTCGAATATCATTCAGTTTCTGAATGTAGCCTGTATCTTTAAAAAATAATTGAGGATATGAATCTAATTTGGGGAGGAGTGGGAAAGTTGTAAAGACCCAGTATAAAATAAATAAATGGCCAAGAGAATTGAATAATATTTGGTACAAAAAATTATGTAGTGCTCTGAGCTATTGTTGTGGGCTGGTATGTAATAATGATGCACAGGACATGTCACCTTCCTACACAAATTGATGGCCACTTTCAGTTGGAACCAAGTAAGAAAAGTGTCCTGACAAAGGGTTTTAATGCTTCCTGTCTTACAGCAGAGGAGAGAATGGAGTTTTCTGTGTAGAACATTGCGAAGCTGTGTATTGTGCTGAGTTTAGAGAGACAAAGCTGGTTATCCCTCTGATTTTCCCAATGCACAGACTGCATTTGGAAGAAAGCACTGTTTTTCATAGTAATAAGCTTTATTACTCTGAAATATAGCCTTTAGTTTTGGAAGTCAGATAAAACTCTGTTATACTTTAGCCCCCAAACTTACTTCTCAACCTTGGATGGTTTCTTTGACAGCGTTTTAAAGGTGAAATATTTATTATACCGGTAATACTGTCGACATTCATTCATTCATTCAATGAATTAAATAGTGGGCACTATTCCAGTGACTGGTGACACAGTGGTGAATAAGAAAAAAGTGTCCCTACCTTCATGGAGTTTATGTTAGTAAAGAATAATTGGGGAAGCTGGGATGGCTCAGTGGGTTAAGCGCTCACTTTGCAGCGCCGGGGACCGGGGTTCAAATCCCGGCCGCCGCCCGGCCCAGCCTATGCCGAACCATATGCTGAACTGGGAGCTCCCCCAGTTCAGTTCTCTCTCTGACTCTGTATCTCTCTCTCTCTCTCTCTCTCTCTCTCTCTGTCTCTCTCTCTCTCTGTCAAAAATAAATAAAATATATTAAAAAACAAAAAGAATAATTAAATGAAATAAAAATGATGCAGTGTTTACTAGGACACTTAGCACAATAAGCCCTGAATGAATGGTATCTATATTACATTTATTACAAACTTATATATGTATATGTAGATTATTTCTGTTAATTTTACAAATACCTAAACAAAATTCAAATCTGAATTTTGAAGATCTTGACACAAACCCTAGTAGAACAATAGCCACATGAATGGCCCCAACAAGTTGCAATGAGACAGAAGCAGAGCTCAGTCCCCTTTTCTCACTGATAAGGGAATTTCACTGGTCCTTAGCCAATAGGTATTCAGTCTCAGAGCTAACATAATATTCTTGTTATTCGTATCCTATGTGTTATAAGCTATTCCTGGTTCTAATTATATTGCAAGTTTTAGTACTATTCAATGAGTTCTTATATCATTTTTACAAAGTATTAAGTTAAAGAACGCTTTTAACATGGATCTGTATAGATACTTAGATCAGGAGAACACAATTCTATATTTTAAGTGGAAGAAATGAAAGCAGAATTCTCTCTTAATGAGACTACATATTGCCCCTATAGTTAGAAAATTACAGTTTGATGTATTTAAGAAAATATACTTTTTTGAAATAAATTACAACCTCTCTTTGACTTTTATTATTTATTTAACATTTATTGACAAAGTCTTTCAAACTTGTCAGAAAAGAAAAAGAAAAAGGAGAGGCAGTGGATGGAGTTTATTCATGTTTTCAAAGCTTTTTGATTTGATCCGAAAAGAGTTTGTGAGAAGAAATTGATAGCTAGTGGTAAAGTATGATGAAGCACAGACTTTTATCACTGACTATTAAAAATCACTTAGAACTATACTGGAATCTACTGAATTCTCTTCTTAAATGAGAAAATGGTTGTGCAGAGTAGAGATAGGTACATTTTCCTAGATTAATTATAGAACTCTGACATTACCATTAGATAGTCCAAGTACACTTAAGATAATAGTAGAGATAATAAAAATGCAATGGTGATATGTGGAAAGTTTAAGATACCAGGCTACAAAGGCAAATAATCCTTTTCTTTTTTAGCAAAAAGCTTTGGGCCGTTCATTTCCATTTAAGATGTTAAAACATATGGCATTACCCATTGCTCAGCAGGCATTTTCTTAATTGGAAAACACATGCGCCTTTCTTTTAGATCTATCAGGATTCTCAGGAGAAAACGTTTTGCCATTCGTGGATGTTCACGTCTGTTCCTCTTTACCCACGTCAGAAGCTCTATGTTAATAAACCTTGTTGCATTTATGGGACAACAATCACTATTTCTAGCTTAGTTAAGTGTTTAGGCCAAGCAATGGGGAAGGAAAAACTCCTTAGAATAGAACATGATGCTTTTAACGTCTTCACTATATTCAATCTTAAGGAAAGAAGCTCGGCAAGGCCAAAGAACTGGAGTGCCTTCATTAAGTATCTGAAGGAAGCATTGGAAAGAAACAGATATTTTCAAAGTTCTCCCACCCCCTCTTACAAGCTAGGAATGCATTCCAAATACCATTGTTTTAACACGTGTAAGTGGTTTGAGGTTTCTACGAGGAAGGTTAATTGTTGTCAAACAGACTGTTCCTGTCTCCCAGCAACCTTTGAGGAGGAACGCAGGTAGGATGGTCCAGTGCTGGATTTCAGGACACCTTACAGGGAGTTGGGGTTAGTAACTCAGTACTTGCTTGCACCCCATTCCCTAAGTCTGCACCATTGTCCCCCAGGAAAATTACATGCCTGGGAGATGTTATAAGCCTTCTCTTCTACCGTAATCACAGTAGTTTGGTTTGAAGGAGCTTTATGGAGTACAAAATACAGAGAAAAGATTAAAAGGTCCTACAGAGCAAAGAAGATATATCATACCTCTTGCCCTAGAACTGACATTATATGCCTAAAACCAGTGTTTTCTGATTAGTGAACTGGTCTTTTGCATTCTTAATGGCTAACAATCCAATGCTATAGGATTTAAAGTTCTTAATAATTCAGATGCTTTACATCTCTCTTTTTTAAGAGCCCTAAACAATAATGACTTGTTTTTCTATTTGCCTCCTTCTCCCGCAATTAGGCTGTGCATGTTTATCTGTCATGATGCAATTCTGGGCTACGGAAGCATAGAAAGTAAGTAGTCTATAGAGATTACTTAAGAGATTGGCCACGCGGAAACCAATATGTAAAGTTTCTATCTGCTTGTCTAGCCATCTCTACAGTTCTCTCCTGTGGGAGGTCTCAGACAGTGTGACAGAGCATGAACTTTGGGGTCAGCCTACTGGGGTTTGAATATTAATTTCATGTGCTGATACCTATGTGGTTTAGCATAGGTTTAGCATAGGTTTAAGGCAAATATTTTCATCTTATTGTGCTCAGTTTACCTTTCTATAAAATAGGTTGATAATCTATTTAGAAAAATTGTGATACTAGCATGAATTAACACATATCGGCACTTGGAACAGTATCTGGCACATAGTAAGTGCTATATAAGAACTTCATATCACTATCAGTAGTTTGGGGTTTCTTTGTCAGCCCAAGATCGATGGCTCTATGAATCCATTGAAGTTGTACACAAAATTACAGAATTAGGTGTGACTGCTCATATATAAAATTTCTTGGCAAAATCCTCACACTGTTCATCAAAATCATCTCTGAAATAAAAAAAAAAAAAGTTTAAGAACTATTGTGCCAGACTATTTCAGTCATTAAACACTTCTTAGTTCCTATCATTACTAAAACTGTGAACTGTTATGAATTTTGGTTCTGAAAAATAACAAATCCTCTGCTAAAATAATCCTTAATTTATGTATAGGGTTTCTGAAAGCTATTGGTTAGATAGACTGTTTGCTTGCTACAACTTTCTTTGAATTATTATTTTGCATCTGCAGTCACGAGCAGAGGCTAGTTAGTGAGATCAATGGGCCAAATTAATTTATCAAAGAAAGCACACCGCATTGACTATCCCAAAGATGTGAGTACGGTATCTTTCCCAGCCTTCCAGCTGCCCTGCATTAATGCAGTGACCCACTAGATGTCAATGTTTCCATGGGAATGAATAAAGGCAGTCTGTTGACATCCTTGAAGCAAAGGATTAATTGATTGCTATAAAAAGTTAGACAAAATAAAATGTTCTTCTTGCTCTTCAAACGAAGATAAGCTAATAACTTTGGACACAATTTCACTCCTCCGCATTCACCAAATGTCCAATTACATATCCTCTCTGCCTGGACCTTCAAAACAATATAAAATTGAATGAAGGCAATGAAAAAAGTCACAGGAGGATTCTGCAAGGAACCATCAGTTCAGAAGCACAGCAATTCAATACATGTCTCCAAGATTTCTAAATGAAACGATTTCCTACGTAATGTTCCTCTGATATCTCCCCTATGCTCTTTTAGCTTTGAGACATTTTAAAAAATGGCTCTTTATGAAGATAATGTTTCCACCATCTTTCTTTACAAAAGCTTGCTTAATTCAGACAAAGATGATCCTAGTCAAATCATAAATCAGCATGGACTACTTCCATGTTTTCAGAAGGTCTCTTTTTACCATTTGAGCACACATTTTAGATGATGTTCCTCAACCATCAGACGCGGATAATCAGGACAGCCACATGAGCTAGCTACCTAGAGGCAAGAAAACATACTTGTAATCAATAGGATATAGGAATCTTATATAGCCAGATGGACCCATATGAGTAAGGAGAGGAGGGGAGGATTGATGCTGAAAGCGTTAACTTAAGGAAAAGACCAGCATAAGAGCCTTCTCATATCTTTGCCCTTGTAGTTTTATTTGGTACATGTCCTTTTCCCTGTGAACAAAGAGCAAAGCAAATGTGACTACAGTATTCTGTGGCACATTCCTTGAGACTTCCCTAATGTCACATATCAGCTGGGAATGTAAAGTCTACTGTGTATAATACAGATTCAAAACTAGACAGTTTATCAAATGCATGCATGAGAAAAAAACACACTGATTAGGCTAGAAATGCTTTTCTAATCAAAACAGTAGGAAAGAAAAAAATGTGTTCCAGGGATTCAGCCATCTCAGGCTATTTTCAGGGCTGACAACCACAGAAAGCAGATGGCCTCAGAAGCTGTGCTGGACACTGGTTCAGAAATGTAACACAAGGTTAACAGCGACATATGCTGCCATCCATGAGGAACCAGGAATATGCTAATTTATCCTAGTCAGACCCTTCACTGAAATATTATTTCCTCTGTGCATTTTCTAAAAGTTAATGTAATCAGGCTTAGAGTGGTTCAGAGAAAAGGGCCATTTATTTCCTTTGGAAGATCCACTGGGGGACTCCCACCGAATCCCATCCCCTTATTTGTCATTTACGGTACTGTTTTCTCTTACAATCAGTTGAAAGTAAAAGTAATTATTTGTAAGTGACAGTTTATTATTTTCATTAAGATAATATTTCAGTGTAATAGTCTTAATATTTTTTAAACTGTAATTATTTTAAGAGCAATATAGATAAATTACTTTTCTGTAAACCCAGGGTTGTAAAGTTGAAAATATCCACATTGGTGAGGCTTAGGGATAGGAAGCTAACTGTTTTCAAGTACTTCCCCTTTTCCACCTCATGGCTTGTCACTGATGTCTGAAGTGATCCCATTGGAGATTCTTAAAAGAAATACCTTTGCCACCAGATGAGAAATTCATTCATTACATTACTATCATTGATGCTATAGTGTGAATTCATTTATTTGCATCCTTTTAATGTCATGAAAAAGACGGCAAAATGGCAAGTGTGGAGGGTTCTTCCCAGAGAGACTGGATCCAGTGTGTTGCCCTGGACAATGGGAGCCCTACTAGTTTGGGGCTATG
>PVKE010035821.1:0-16701 GCA_004027555.1 Craseonycteris thonglongyai
GGGGGGGATAGCAGGAAAAAGTTATGAACATAGGAAGGGGTGACTTTCATATATAATTTAACTTGAAACTTAAAAAAAACCTTTACATTTTAGCATGAGTCTTAACTGCTGAGAACAATAAAATAGATGTAAATGTCCCATACCTTAATGTGAGTTGTTAGTGTTAGCCTTTCACCTACCTACAGGCTGTGTAAGCAAATGCCAAGGATTCATTGAGGGGGCTGGGAGGTGTGTGTGTTGGGGGGGGGGGGCGGTGCAGGCTGCAAAATCTCCCGTAAAGATTTCTTGGGATATAAGGTGTCAGTGTTTCTTTGTATCCCTTTTCCATAGTGTCCTTCACTTTTAAGCCACATGTGGGAGGTATTAGGAGAACAAATGAAAGGAGTTGATGTGCATTTATGTAATTTGGGAGGATATAGAGACTGAAACATGACAAGTGTGAGCTCTGACAATGAGAAGTGGCTTGCTGCTTTAGAAGAGAGCTGTGGTTCCATAGACAAAGGTATGGGTTTCCCATGAGCAGAACCTGGCCCCAGCAGCAGGGAACTCGACTGCTCATCCTGAGGAAAACTGACTTGCTCATATAGTGAATTGGCCCCACAGGAAAGCCTATATGGAGTAGATTGTTAGAAGCTGGTAAGAGGAAGAATTGCTCTCCAGCAACTACAGGTGGAGGTCTCCACGGTGAGGAATCCTGAGGGGCTCCAATGAGAACAAAATTAGCATTTGAATATCTGCCACACCCAGAGGGTCCCAAAGCCAGATGGCACTGTGTCAGCTTCTTTCCCTCTTGTCTCTCCCTCTTAGGCCCAATACAGGTGAGGCTAGGAGACAGCAGCCACTGGGGGAGGAGCTGGAATAAGGAGAGAAGCTGTACGTTTCTGAACCCGAAGCTGTACGTTTCTGAACCCGAAGCTATAAGTTTCTGAACCTGAAGCTGTAAGTTTCTGAACCCGAAGCAGGCCCAACCAGCGGAATAGGGAAGTTTCAAATAGTTGGAGAGTGGATATATGACAGTAGAGGACACTGGCCTTTCATTACATTTATGAGAATGGAACAGCAAGGCTGCCACAAATTTCATCTGGGGGTGGGGAAAAATGAGTCATCAGAGGTGTGTCTGACAGTGGTAGCAAATAACCTTACTTTCTGGTTATACCCTATGAATCCATCTTGATTAGGGTGACCAGACGTCCTGCTTTTTAACAATTTGTCCCGTGTCCTGTGGCGTTTTAAAAAAGTCCTGATTTTTTGAAAGAATGCACGACAAGCTAGGGAACAGCAGGAGATAGACCAAATTTTTAATCAAGAACCCCCCCCCCCACCCCCGGTCAATGGTGTCCCGCTTTACCAATGTTAAAATCTGGTCACCTTAATCTTGATCATTGTTATAATTTCTGAGTTGGTGAAATCCTTCTCCAAGTTATCTTTTGTAATGCTTTATCTGTGAGAGAAATATTATAAATTAAACTGAAGAACGAATGGAAAAGCATGAAAAACATTCTTATTCCTGTTTCCTCTCTTGTTATTTAGCTCTTATTGTGTGGGCTGTCAATGAGCAACTTAGGACAGCGAGGGCAATCTGGCTTTACATTTTGGCACTGTTTGAGATGGTCAAGAAACATTTGCAAGTCAGACTCAGCCATAGAGATTGTCTGCATAATACCAAAATGGCAGGCTAAAGGAGGGGAGATCCAGTTGTCTAGAGTTGGGTTTCCATTAGACTATCTACTCAGCTAAACTTCAAGATCATCAGTTTCATGCACACTGCCACATGCTGTTGTGTCAACTCACAATGCTAGGATACTTTGTTTAGGAGAGAAAGTTTATGTTTACGAGACAGAAACTCACGAGGCAGGTGCCACTCTAAGCCGAGCTCCGGCAACACCTCACTGTGCCCTGAGTCTTCATGATTGCTTCTCAACAACCTTGCCAAAGTGGTGATTCTTCACTTTTATCATCTTCCACTGAACAGGGCTTTCTAATAGCTGTTTTGAATCTGTCTTCATTTTATTTCCATTTATGTCCTCTTATCTCAACATCTGTGCGGGGCTGATAAAAGGAATGAATGTAAGCACTATTGCTAAATATGTCACTTATGTCCTCCTTTGTACAACCTTTACATCAAGGTTGTGGAGATGTTTTTCCTGACTCCCCTCTTTCCTGTTTGCATTGAATGGTTATGGAATTACTCTCTGCACCATATTTTATCACCTGTTCACTTTCATTTTATTATCTGTTCACATTTGTATTCTTACCTAAATCTGATACCTGATTTATAACCCATTTATATGAAAGTGCAGCATGAAGAAGCAACATAGTGAAGAGGAAAGATCACTAGGGTAAAAAATGAGAAATCCGGGTTCTATTCTGATTCTGCTACAAGGGATATAAATGTCTGGGAAAAAATCAAGCCCCATCTGGAAAATGAGGGGGTTGGAGCAGATGATCTCTTAGGGCCTATAAGATACATTTTACAATGTAGTTATGTAGTGGTATCCTTTTCATGTGCTCTCCCATTTTAGTCATCGTCTATTTAAAGCAAAGAGATCATTTTACGTTAAATGCTCAGCACAGGATGTAACCCATCCTAGGGGATTACTGAAGAATAGTCAGTCCTCCCTTTTCTCTAGTCAAGGTCAAAATCACTTGAGCTTGCACTTCCCTTCCCCTCTCTCTGCCACCACCCAGCCCAGACCTGCTCTCCTCATGTTTAGAGGACAGGTAGCCAGTCCTCTGGTTTCTACTGCCCAATCTGGCTTGACCTCTCCCATGACCAGAGTGCTCCCCTCACACTGTTTGCATTGATAGTCTCCTACTCTAAAGCACGATAAAAGGAAAAAAGCCAACACAATCTAAACACATACAAAGCCCCTTGCTCACCATTGCCTCTAGAACTCTAACTCATTTGTCAGCTGTTTGATGCACTCCGCAATCTGCCTCCACTTCCTTTTCTGTGACATGTTCTACTACTTTCCACATATCACCATTAATAATAAATGGCTTGTGTTGTATGTGGACTAAAATCCTGTGGGTCTATGTCCTATTTTTCTAAGTATATGGAGTGATTTCATAGAACAGGAACTATGCCACTTGTCTGTATTACAAAGGGCCTCCTGAGCACTTTGCATATTTCAGGTATTAATACAATGTTCGTAGATGGAAGATAAGTTTTATTTTGGCCATAGCTTTAAGCCTGAGGCTTTGAGCATCTCATACTCTAATTCAGAAAAATTGTTGGCCCTGTAAAATTATTCCAAGCATATCAATCAATTTTGTTCAAAACAATATCTAACATGCATATGAATGATGGAAAAGGAATCTAGCTTTCTAAGAATTTAATGCAGACTTGGTAAAGAACATAGAAAGTATTTCTTAGGATGTGGGAAAGCCGTTGGTATAACTAAAAATTGTAAATCATTGTCTCATGAATGGAATCCAGCTCAAAATAAGTTTTGTTTAGCCCACACAGTATTTTAAAGAAATTTGAATTGGTTGCCAACTCTTCACACTGTGAAAGTTCATCTGCAGTTGTAGACACATGTCTTCTCTTGAAGATTCTGAAGATCTAGCAACACTGGGCTACATTCCTACATAATTATAATTGGCTACCATTGAGTGATATCTGATGCCTTAGACATGGCATAAGGTATTAGTTGGTCAGATTCCTTGCTGGTCTGATCCTTTGCCTTGTGCCTTAGTACTGAGTTTGGGATTTCTGGTACCTGAAAAGCTAGTCCGAATAGGCTTTAACCATTTATAACCCAGTGGTTCTCAACCCTGGATGCATAGAACCTGGGGGAATTTTTGCATACTATCAATCCTTGAGCCTCACCCCTGGGGGAGTGGGGTCAGGTATCTCTATTTTAAAAGTTCCCCAGGTAAACCTCATGCATAGTGAAGACTGCAAACACCTGCTTTAAAGGGACGGCGCAAAGAACTAGTAGCAAGCTGTCTGATCAGTAGTTAGGGTGGCAACTCCTTGCAGGTATGAAGGGAAAGGTTTCTACAAAGTTGTTCCTTCCTTATTCTGAATCTCTTTCCCCGGTACATGGTTATGGCATAATCTGAGCATTTCTTTATAATTTGGGAGGGGTGGGAAACTCTAAATTAACACATTACTGTGATTCATTAGAATAACAAAGAAGTATGTTTGTGCATATTCCCTTTGAGATCTTCTTCTCTGATCCATGGAGCTTAAGTTTTTGGGTAATGGGGACTAGGTCAGGGTGGAGAGAACTGTACCTCAGAAGGTATAGAGTGCAGTGAATCAGAGTATTGTACATCATAGTTGAGAAGAGCATTGAATGGAAATGAGACAATTAAGCCAGGGAGGGAGTCCAAGGTGAAGGACTAGAGACAGATATTGAGAGAATCAGAGGATAACCATTATTTTCTTTTCAGAAATATTTACTGTGTTCCTATTTTTATGTCTGACATTGTTCTTGGCCCTGACAACATAGTGATAAAAAGACAAAATGTCTGCCCTAATGAATTTATATTCTAACCAGGGAGATAAGGAATAAGAAAGAATTTGAAAACAGAAAATCAGGTATAGTCATGGGACAATTACTGGGAATAAAAGGAGGGTCAGCCATATATAAATTAATGGGGATAAATAAGAAACATCCCTTTAAAATTATATAAATTTTACGTACCTACCTATCTACCTAGATTCATAGGTATGAAGTGGAGGAAGGCAGGGAGAGAGAGAGGGTGAGAGAGACGAAGAGAGAGAAATGAAGGAGGAAAAAGAGTAGGAGGCATAGAAGAGAGTGAGAGGGAGAGACTTGCCATGTATAGTTAGTTATTTATAGATCTTTTATTGATCACCTACTACAGGACACACATTATCTAAGTTTCTGGGAAACAGTGCTAAGATACATTTCCTTCTCTACCAATTTTAATTATATTGTAAGATATACTTGTATGTATGTATATGTGTGTGTGTGTGTGTATGTGTGTGTGTGTGTTTGTGTGTGTGTATATATATATATAATATAATCATTATAGTACAGCGAAGACAAGGTTGTATTTACTGCTTGCTGTATTAGGCACTGTGCTAAATATTTCATTTTATTATCTAATGTAATCCTCAAAACTATGTCATGGGGAAGCCGGATGGCTCAGTGGGTTAAGTGCTCATTTTGCAACCCTGGGGACTGAGGATTGAATCCCAGCCCAGCCCATGTGGACCCATATGCTGAACTGGGGAGTGCCCCCAGTTTGGTTCTCACCAGGGTGAAGACCCCGGCCCAGTTCCTGCCCTGTGCAGCCCCACTCCCACCTGTGGAATGAAACTATGTGGAAAAACAAATGGTGTGCAACATGGAGACTGTTCTGGGCCCTCCCGCTTTTCTCTGTCTCTGTATCTCTCTCTCTGTCAAAAAAAAAAAAAAATCTTTAAACAAAACAAAACAAAACAAAACAAAAAAACTATGTCATGAAGTAAGTAGCTATATTTGTGTCCATGCAAAGATAAGGACATTGAGTTAAGAGTGGTTTAGTAACCTGATCAAAGACACAGCTAGTAAGTGGCAGATCTGATTTTCAAACTCAAGTCTGGCCCTCAAACTTCATGCTATAAGAGAAAGGGATCCAGGGCTGATAAGGTTATAATGGGGGCTAATGGGATGAATGAGAGCAAAACAGGTGTGGAGCTTCGATGTTTCTTTAGAAAGCAGTACCAGAGAAATTAGTTCAAAGCTGGGACAGTAGTCATTTGAGATTACCCTGGTGATTTGGGGAAAACACTAAGATGCCTCAAGAAAGTGAAAGAGATTTTACCAAAAATTCCTTTGAGGGCCAGTCTTATTCAATTAATTCAGAATTGGGTTTTCATTACTCTAGATTCTAGGTCTTGGTCTGGATAGATTTCAGGGCTGACCTTACTCTTACTCTGTCAGAGTGAATAAACCAAATATTACTTTATCGACTCACCAGAGTCTCAGATAGCAACTGAAAAAATGTAAACAACAAACAAACAAACAAAAAACCTCTAGAGCAGTTTTTTTTTGGCTCCCTTAGTTAATGTCAACCTGATTTGACTGCGATTTTTATTGACAGCATTTAGCTCACAATGCAGTAATGAAAGGTTCATAAAGGTCAGTTTGGCGCTTGTTCAGCTCTGAGATGAATAAAGGATTACTCAGGGTAAACGTCCTTTTAGAATCTATGGGTTCTGGCTCACTGTGACAGTCATTGAAAATGAAACCACAGGAACACCACAAGAAAAGCTGATCACAGCTCCGTGAAACAAAGATAAATTTGTCTTTCATAATGTACTTAAAACTCATTTCCGTTTTCTATTTAGAAGTTTCACACATTTAATCGGAAAGCATATGCATTGAATAATTATCATTTACTGACTGTGTAAAATGCAAATGTCGAATTTTCAAATGAACTCTGTTAGAGGCAAGAACACACGCATAAAACTATTTAAAATAGATTCAGAGGGAAAGCGAACACGACGGAGCTCAGAGTGCAGCTCTGTATCCAAATTCACTCCTAAGATAATAAAGACGAGTATGTTATTTATTATGGGATTTTGAAGAATAACTTATTTAATCTTTGAGGCAATAACCTGATGATATCTATACTTAATCCTTAGGCACAATATGTATTTTGACAGAGGGAAAGATTTCCTGAAAAATTTAATTTCCTCTGTGTAGATGAGAAGAAAGAATTATTTAGCATTGTTTCTTTCTTATAAGGACTAGAGATTTTACCAGAAATCAAGATAAATATCTCTGCTTTGCATCAGAAGAACATAAAATAATAAGCACACATTATGCTTCTTTAGATACTAACTGCTAGCACAAAGCAGATCCTGAATAAATAGTACACATATTGTAATAGAAGCAAAGCAATATATGTCTATAATAGACTAGGCAAGATGTCGCTTGTGGTCTACCAGTGGACCACCAAGCAATTTTGGGGTGACAGCCTGAATAATAAAATAAATAGCTAGTATACCATGGCACTTGGAGAAAATAAAAGTAGCCCTTGCCCTGAAAACATCTGCCCAGGCCTGGTCTATAATAATTGGTAGAAATAAATAGCAATGGTTAATAGAAACACAAGGACTCTTTACTTCATTAAAAAAATGCTGAAATATATAAGTGATAATATCTACAGCAGGGGTGTCTAATCTTTTGGCTTCCTTGGGCCACATTGAAAGAATTGTCTTGGGCCACATACACTAACATTAATGATAGCTGAGGAGCTAAAAAATATCACAAAAAATTTGATAGTGTTTTAAGAAAGTTTATGTGTTTATGTTGGGCTGCATTAAAAGCCATCCTGTGCTGCACGGTGCACGTGGCTCATGGGCCACTGGTTGGACAAGCTTCTTCTATTAATAGATTAACTGTGTGTGACCAAGCAACAGCTCTGCAGCAATGATATAATAGTATAGGACCTGCCGAAGCCAGATGCTTGTTTGGGTTTTGTGAACCTTTGAGAGATTTTAGGGAAGTCTGTAGCTGAACTGAGACAGGCCATTTGTATGGAAAAGGCACAGGAAATGGCTTGGGTGTGCCCTAAAGTTGGGTGGATCAGGATCTCAGGGAATCACCAGGGCCAGGCAAACAAATGGTGTTAGGTAGGTTGATGGAGAGTCAGATATGGCCTCTTCCTGCATCTGCATGCTGGGAACTGGGAGGGGTCAACAAAGAAACAATGGTTTCCACCAGTTCCTTTATCCAGGAGAAAGCTGCCCCTCTAGCCCTCCCCCTAAGTTGGACAATTCAATTCATTATGGATGTCCCTGGCACCTTTTGAACTGCTGCCCCAGTCCTGAAGCTCAGAACAAACGAGTCCATCAGTGAGCAAGTCTGTTGCAGGCCCTTTAAGGAAAGAGCCTGGGATTCTAATTGCTCTCATCTCACTCAGCCATAGTCTCTGCTGATTTTCACAGCTAGAAATTATGGGGATTATCTCCCCAGCACTGCAACCCTGGGTTAGGGAGCCTGGGATGGGATGGAGATCCCTTGCTTCTCCAAAGGAGACCTCCACAGCTGAGATATCCCTCCCAATTTTTAATGGTCACATGCTGGTGTGGGACCAGCCCATTTTGTATCTTTGCCCCCCCCCCCCCCCGCCCATTTAGTCTTGAGGTGGCTTCTTCTGTATGTCCTTATTTGTAGGGCTTCTTTTCAGCTAGACTTCAGGTAATTTTCAATGATGGCTGTTCTGTAGTATAATTTTGATGTGGTTGTGAGAGGAGGTAAGCACAGCATTACCTATTCGTCCATCTTGACCAGAAATTGACCTCATCAGTATTTTGTAACTTTTAGGTTATGGATCTCATATCTATTTTATTAGGTATTTATACCTAGGTATTTCAATTTTTTTGAGAGATTGTAAATGGTATTAGATCTTATTTTTGGTTTCCTATTATTCATTGATAATTTAGAAGAAAAAAACTTACTTGTTGACCTTGCATCCTTCAACTTTGCTGAGCTCACTTATTAGTTGTAGGACCTTTTAAAAAAAAAATTTTGTTTTTGTTTTTGAGATTGCGTAGATCTTCTATATAGACAATCAGGTCGTCTATTAATAGGGACAGTTGTATATTTTCTTTTCCATTACACATGCCTTTTATTTCTGTTTCTTGCCACATTGCACTGAGTAGGCTTCTAGTACTATGCTGTAGGGGAGTTGTGAGAGGGGATAGTCTTGCTTTATTCTTGATCACAGTAGAAAAGGTTTCTCTCTTTCATAATTAAGTACAATATTAGGACTATTTTTATTTATTTATCAAGTTAGGAAGTTTCCTTCTATTCTAAGTGTGCTAGGTGAATCTAATGAGTGAATATTGAATTATGTTTCAAATTATTTTTCTACATTAATTAATATAACCTTGTTTTTTTTCTTTAGTTCTTTAATTATAGTATGTGGATTATATTTTTTGATTTTCAAATATTAAAGCAGTTTTTCTTTCCTGGGATAAACATCACTTGGTCATTGTGTATAATTCTTATTACATGTTGCTGTATTTGATTTGCTAGTATGTTGTCAAAGATTTTTTGTCTGTGTTCATGAGGGGATATTAGTTAACAGTTTTCTTCTGTTGCACTCTTCCTATCTATTTTGACATCAGAATAATGCTGGCCTGATTAAATGAGTTGGTAAATATCAACTAGATCCAGTTGGCTGATGATTTTGTTCATTCTTCTATATGCTTATTGAACTACCTACTTGTACTTTGATTACTGAGAGAAGAATGTTGAAGCTCCCAAACACAGTTGCAGTTTTGACAATTTCTTGTTTTAGTTGATCAGTTTTTGCTTCATGTATTTTGAAGTAATGTGAAGTGTATACACATTTAAAATTAAGTCTTCTTTACCCTTCTCATTATATAGTGTTTCTTTTTATTCATGGTAATTTTCTTTGCTCTGGAATTTGCTATTTCTTTTCTCTGAAGTCTAATATTAATGTAGCTGCTCCTGCTTTCTTTTGATTAGTGTTTGCATAATATATTTATTTTCATACTTTTATTTTTCAACCTTCCTATAACATTATATTGAAAGTAGAGTTATTTTAACATGTAGTTAAATGTCTTTATTTTAATTGGCCTGTTAAATTGTTTACACATTGGTTATTATTAAGTTTATATTTAGCTTTATTTTCTAATTTGTTTTCTGTTAGTTACTTCAGTTTGTTATTCCTATTTTTCCTTTTCCTTCTTTTGGATTACTTATGATTTTTTTTTCAAATTATATTTGATCATATTTCTGTATATAAATTATTAAGTGGCTGCTCTGGGGATTAAAATATACACATTTAAAGTTTCAGAATCCACTTAGAATTAATATTTTATAATTTTAAGAGGGATGTAGAAACTTTACCACTACACAGTCCTTTTAACCTTCTTCATGTTGCAGTTGTCATATGCATTTCATTTACATACATTAAATATCCCATTAGATAAAATAATAATTTTTGCTTTCAATTGCCATATATATTTTAAAAACAAAAGCAGGGAATAGTCTAATATATATATATATATATATATATATATATATATATATATATATATATATATATATAATGATACTTTATTGTTTCTGAAGTTCTTTTTTTATTATTAACATTCTAAGTTTCTTTTTGGTATTATTTTTCTTTGAACTGAAGAACTTCCTTCAAGAATTTTTTTAAAGTAGTTCTGCTACTACAAATTTTTTTTAGTTTTCTTTCTTTTGAAAATATCTTATTTTATTAAGATTCATTAAAGCTACTTTCATAGGACAAAGAACTCTGAATTAAACATCTTTTTCTTTTAGAATCTTAAAATGGTGTTTTATAAATGAAAACAAAAACAAAACATACAAAACCTTATGGAAGATAGTAAACACAGTGATTAGAGGGAAATTTATAACTATAAATGCTTACAATAAAAAAGAAAAAAGGTTTCAGTCAATAACCTAAGCTGCCACTTCCAAAAGTTAGAGAAAGTGGAGCCAACTATACCCCAAACAAGCAGACTGAAGGACATAATAATTATTAGAGCAGAAAAATAAATAAGATAAAGTATAAAAAAGCAACAGAAGAAAACAAAATTAAAAAAGTACTTTTTTTGAAAAAAAACTCAAAGAAATTGACAAAACTTTAGCTGGATGACTAAAAAAAGAGAAGACTCAAATTACTAAAATTAGGAATGGGAGAAAAAGAGCCAAAGCAGACGGTTCCATTTATTACTACCCTGTGATAGATCTAAATAATATAGACCTTGGGGAATGGGGTGGGGATGAAGAGAGAAGGAACTATAAAAGAAATTGTTTAAAGTTAAATTAAAAAATTGTCTGATTGGTAGGCTGGGGTAGCTCTGCAGTTGA
Organism: Craseonycteris thonglongyai; assembly: GCA_004027555.1. Lineage (NCBI taxonomy): Eukaryota > Metazoa > Chordata > Mammalia > Chiroptera > Craseonycteridae > Craseonycteris > Craseonycteris thonglongyai. Next base: position 10,836 of record PVKE010035821.1, read on the forward strand.
GCGCTTGCCTCGCAATTGTAAGGTGTGGGGTTCAATTCCTAGCCTTAGCTGGTGCAAACCCGTAAACTGAGCTGTAGTGCACCCGGTAACCACTGGGATGGCTTGGTGGTGAGGGTTCCCTCGCCTTTCACATGGGAGGCCCCTGGGTCAGTTTCTGCCCCACAAGGTCCCACATCTATCCGTGTTGAATGAAACCATGTTACAACTCATGTACAACTATTCCAGACTGCTCTGGGCTCTCTCCCTTCTCTCTCTCTTTCTCTCTCCCAACTTCTCTCAAAAAAAAAAAAAATTGTTTAATTGACTGATAAATTGCTCAATTGGATTAAGTTACTTTTTTTGCAATTGGATACAAGTGAAAATTCATAATAGAGAATACGTTTCTTTTTAAGACCAATAGGAAATCTTTTCTTTCACCTTGGCTTTTATGAGTGTTTCATATAAATATGAATTTATGCCATCTGGCTAATTATTTTCTCTGTAAGTTTTAAAATATATGTTATCTACTGTTACCTATCTATATTATTCACTTATCCAATAAACATTTATAGAAGAATATATTTTGCCAAGTATATTGCTAGTAGTGCTGATAGATATATAACACCTCACCCAAATACTGACTGAAGTTTGTTCCAAATATTGAATGGGACTTACACTTAGAATTATTTGTTGTTCTTCTGAAGTTCAAATTTATCTAGGTGTATTATACATTTATTTGCTGAATCTAACCATCTTAATTACTAAGTTCTAAAAATACAGACAGAAACAAGATATATTCTGTATCCCTAAGGAACTTACAGGTTAATGGAGGAATCATGCATAAAAATAATTGTAAAAGAATGTGATAAATGCAGTAATAAAAATAAGCATATAATATTATTGAAAAAATGAAAGATTGAACACCTGATTCAGTCTTCGAGAATAGGGTGAGGAGAGAGATGATTTCTTGGAGGAAGTGATGGTTTGAATTGGGTTATAATGGCTGAGATGAATTTAGCCAGGTGAAAGGGAATAATAGAGAAAGATATTACAGGCAAAGGGAGCTATTTAAGGGATGTGGGAGCCAACACACTGTCTTCAGTAAAAATGTGTCAGATTTTAGAAGACCTATATGCCAGATTATGGAAATTGGATCTTACTATTAGAATGGTGAAAAGGGCCTGAAATAGAATAGAGTAGAAATAGAAGGGATTAAGAGGAGGGAATAATGTGTGTGTTCGTGTACACATATATTCATATGTATTGTATATATGAGTGCACCTATATTTCTGTGTTTATATATCTATAGCCATCTAGACATATACACATATCTACTATACACACACACCCATTAGAACCAGCAGGACTTGGTGTTTCATTTAAGTATTTGGAGTGTGAGATATAGAAGAATCGTGGCTATCCAGTATTGCATGTAAGGTACCTCTATGAGATCTGTGGTGTCTGTTGCAGGTTGATCTATGTCCCCCTAACAGGGTATGTTGAAGTCCTAATCTTTCAAAAATAGGGTTTTGAATTGCAGATGTAATCAAGATAAGATGATATTATACTTAATTAAGGTGAGCCCTAATCATATAAGCAAATAAGACTGCTGTCCTTATAAAAAGAGAAAACACCATGGGGGAGAACACCATGTGAAGACACAAAGACACACAGGGAGAAGTCAGCTGCATGAAGGCCAAAGCAGAGATTGGAGGGTTGTGTCTGTAAGCCAAGGGATGCCAATGATTGCTGACCGCCACTAGAAGCTAGGAAAGAGGCATGAAACTAATGCTCCTGCAGAGCCCTCAAGAGGCGTCCACACTACAGACACCCTCATTTCAGATGTTTGCCTCCAGAACCGTGAGAGAGTAAGTTTCTGTTGTTTTAATCCATCCAGTTAGTGGCATCCCTGTGAAATTAATACAGCATCTAACAGGCAGTTTGTTCTGCAAGTCCAAAGCTAAGGGAAGAAAAGTATTCTAGAGGTGCCTATTTACAAGTACTACTACTACTACTACTAATGGTAATAACTGTTTCATAAAGCTTACTGTGTGAAAGGGTCTACTTCAAGTCTTTTACAGAAATTAACTCATCTCAGCTTCACAGCACACCTATTAGGTAACGTCATTCCCAGTTTTAAGATAAGAAAGTCACAGCACAGGGCATTTAAGTGACTTGCCCAAAATCACAAAGCTAGAAAGTGGGAGTGCCAGGTTTCAATGCAAGGGACTCCCAACTCTATACCTACGCCTTTCTCCATGTAAATGTTAATTGACACCAACATAGAAAGTGGGATCATACTCTGTGGCAGACAATGAGAAGTAGCTCATCAAAATCTAGAAATTCACAAGTGCTTTCTTGATGTTTTTCGATTTAAGAGGCTACAAATTAATTGCTCAGCTGTTCTTGCAGTTTAAGGGTGCCATGTAAGATATCGCCTATAGAAGTCCTTAAAGAACTGTTCTAATTCTAAAAGAAAAAAAGATCTCAAGAGTAGAAAACCTAAAATATAAAAAAAAAAAAAAAAAAAAAGAGTAGAAAACCTTTGTGTGTCTCCCATTTCCCTTCTCAAGTCTTTCTACCTGGAAGATAAAACAATGAAAAGTACATTAATGAAATACAGTAAGATAAGAACTCTAAAATATACATGGAATTTAATTATTGGAAGGCCATTAGTGACTTTATTAGGAACAATTTCTATGGATGGTTTGGGGAAACATTCATATTGCATCAAACTAAGAAGAGATACAAAAATGTTAAGGGAGTAAAGATAGCATGTGTAAGGTAATCTTGCAAAAATTTTGGAAAAACCAGGAGGAAGGGATGTGGGAGTGTAGCCAGAGGAAGAATGAAAGTCAAAGAAGAGCGTTTGTCCTCTGGTTGTGAGGGGTTCATGCGTTTGTAGGCAGGGAGGAGCAAGTATGTGTATACACTTGCATGTGTGTGTTCTGATAGTGAGGCCTCTCCAGAAGTGGAAGTAGATGGGGTGAAGGATATGAGAAGAGAGGCTGATTGTGAACAGGACTGAAGGGCACTTGTCAACTAAGACCACAGAATATTAAGTAGAGAAAGGAGATATTGTAATTAATTCTCATGGTAACAGACCAGGTAATTGAGCCAAAGCTTAAATACACTCAATTTTTTCTTTTTCTTTTGTTTTTTAATTGTTAAATTTATTGAGGTGACATTGGTTAATAAAATTATGTAGGATCCACGTGTACAGTTCTACAATATATTGTCTATGTGTTGCGTTGTGTGCTCACCACCCAGAGTCAGTTCTATCACCATATATTTGACGTCCCCTCTCTCGTCCCCACCCCTTCCCTGCCTACCTTCAGGTAACCACTGAACTACCAACTCTGCCCAAACACTTTTGTTTCTTTGTTGCTTTTATTTTTATATTCCACATATGAATAAAGTCATATGGTTCTTTGTTCAGTTTTCTAAATCATATAGGAGACAAGGCCATTTGCTTCAAGTGTGGGGATGGGATTAAGAAGGGCATGTGAAGAGAACAGTAGGTATTTGGGTTCTAAAGAAGAAAATGAACAAAGAAGCTAAGCATGGTTCTCTGTGAAGAGGGGCATCTGTGGTCCTGGACTGTACTTTTTTGTATTGTTGGCCATTTACCAAGGTACATGCGTTTCTACTAGTGGTGCAAAGTCACTTAGGCACAGGATGAAGTAATTGGCTTGTGGCAATTATCTAGAGCCATCCTCCTTCATGGTGTCTCTTCCCTTTGGTCTTTTGCTGGAAGGTGCAGGGATAGAGTAGTGGTGCAAAGAACTATGGATGCTTGTGAGAGACGGAGAAGTTCAACCAGGGAGCCTAAGTCTGGATGGAAAAGGGAGGGAGACCAAGAGGTAGGTGACAGCCTGACAAAAATGAGGGCATAGTATAGTGGAAGTTTGGTCAAGAGGTCAAAATCAAGAAGTGAAAGCTGGTAGAGCAGGAAGTTGTGAGTCACAGAATAGACAAGTGGAGTTAAATGCCCACTGTAGGGTCCAATTCTGGGCAATAAAGAGAATGAGGATGTGCTCTGGAAGTGGCTGCTGAATTTCAGTAAGGTGAACATCTTTAGCAAAATCCAGCAAATAGTAGATCAGTTGTTGAATGAGTCAGCTATATAGACATTGAATTCTAAGATGATGCATAAACTAGTATAGTCTATAATCTTATTGTCACATTGTCTCAGGTATAACAGAATATTATAGATGTATTACTTAATACCAACATGATAATATTTTCATAAAAATCTACCCCCTTTTCAGAAGCTCTGCCACCTATAACAGTTTGTTAGACTCTGGTGTAAAGGTATTGGGACAGTAAGGATGGAAAGGCATATTGGGATCAGATTGTAAAAACTTTAATTCCAGGTCAGTGTTTTCCATACTTTGGATTTCATTACTGCTTTCCTAAGGAGATTTTTTGACAGATATTTTCTCCTTAATTTTTTCCTCTTGCTACTCCTATGAAATTTTAATACTATAGATATACTGTATGTCTGTTTAAGTAATCTGCGTATATTTGTTGATGAAATACGCTAGATTAAGTTTTACTTATATGGCTTAACTGGTTTGTCTGCTTGAAGGATCATTAAGCCTGGTCTCTATTTTATTTTAACACTATTCAACTCTCTCATATACATAAAAGGAATAAAAAGTGCATGCCAATAACCCCCTGCCAATTTTTGCCTCCTTGGGGGAAATATTGCCCCAAAGGGAAGAAATGTTCTAGGTAAATACATTTAGGCTTGACTTGGGAGAAAATGGGAATCACTGAGGATTTCTAGGAAAGGTCTGATATTGAAATGTTGGTGTGACTCTTCTAATAACTTGTCAGATCTTTTCTTCTATAGAAATTAAAGGATTACAAATCCACTTAGGCTCACATCAAAAAATAGCATTGGTAACATCTCACAATAAGACAAGATTTAGAAACAAAGGTAAGGCCTGCTTCAGATAGAAGCATAAGGGCCCCTTTCTGTCCACCTCTTCCAAACCTGAACACTTGGAGCCCCTTGTAACTAGAAGTGGACCTCAGCACTGATCTTGGGTAGTACCTAATATCTCAGGTAGTACTAGTTTGTACCTAGTATCTCAGGACAAGGGCACATTCTGAGATGGCATCCCCAAAGAACTAGTAGTCTGCCTGTAAGGGCTGGTCATTAGTAAAGAGAGACTCCCCTCTTGTTAAATGAGGGTGAATGTGTCTGGATATGGGGCATAGGGAGTAGCCGGTGTTTCTAAGCCAGTGTATCTGACTCTGCATCTTAATAAAATAATAATGTACATTAGAGTCAAGGTTGCTTTCTCATGATGTTACCAGACATAGGAATGCCTACACTCACCACTCTTTGCCTTGGATGAAATCTGAAAAAAGACAGATCAATTTAAAGCAGAGTGAGTAGGGGATGCCAACAGCTATAGATGTGAGGGTTGTCCAGAAAGTATCCAGCCATACAGTATAAAAAATAGAGGCATTTATGGCTGGATTTTTTCCTGAACAGCCCTTGTATACTTTTCCTTTTAGTGTGACCTTAGAACCTATTGTTTTTCTCCAAGCCCAAATGCTATGGATTACTGTGACTAGGGTGAACTATGCTTTACTTATCCCCTAAAGAGACATAGAAAGAATTCACCATTATCATTATAATTTTAGTTTGTCAAAGTTTGTGGGAGATGACAGAGAGAATAATGTCAAAATAAAATAAAATGGAAACCAGGCTTAATGATCCCTCCAGTAGACAAAACCAGTTAAGCCAAATAAATGAACCTTAAACTAGTATATTTCATGAATGTAAGCGAACCTTAATTTAGGTTAGTTCTTGTAAATCCTTCTGATAATTACAAATGAAACTTAAGTCATCTTCCTGAAATAATATGAG
>PVKE010035822.1:0-16700 GCA_004027555.1 Craseonycteris thonglongyai
GAGGGAAATATGGTGAATCTTCACACTGTGCTAATTTTCATTTTTGTTACAAATTAATTCTTTGAATCTCTGCTATACACATTTTTAAATTATCAAAGTGAAATCTTATATAGTCCAAGTGCCTATGGTAGCAAGCATGGGTATTACATAAATAGATACCCCCGATGGATGCAAACGTATTTCATCTAAATGGAGTGTTTTCTATAGTTAAAAAACTTAAAAAGGAAAATAAACATGGGAATAGAAATCATTCAAGAAGATGTTTAAAGAGGCTCAGTCTTTGCAAAGTGGTTAAATTATAGGAGTTACCTAAAATAGGAATTACTTATTACTTTTTGCTTTTCCATGAGAACGGACTCATCTAGCAGCAGTATCCCTAGTTAGCCTTATTATTACAGTCAGACATGTTCACCGCACAGAGATCCATGCTGCGGGTCCCTCTGTGAGGACAGACAATGTAGAGCCGTGTCTACACTTCAGGTCATTACTGCAATTAGCCTTGCTCTCGTCAGGCCCTATTTGAAAAGGATTAATGTTTTAGTGCTTATAAATGGTCACCACAGTTTTACTGTGGGCTTTGGGCTGTGAGTGATCAGGTCAGGGTTTCAGTAGAAAATATTCTTGTTCCACTAACCTCAAGAGACCAGGTGGAGGGGCCAATGTTCTTGGCTCCCGACTCACAGGGCGTGGGGACGGTCTGTTACTGGCAAGGCTGAGTCATCTGGTCAAAGTGCTTTTACAACACACACACAGGACCAATCAAGCAGGGGCCACCTCCTTGGAGGCCCACAGAAAGTTCTGCTGAAATCCATTAATGTCTTCCACAGAAGGGCAAGTGGAGACAATGAGGAACCAAGCTGTGGGTAGAAGAAATGTCATAAGCAGCTCTATTTTGTTTACATCTCTGTTGGCTTAGGAACGTGGAGTTTTTTCGAGGCTCAAACAAAGGAACTGAAATCACAACAGTTTTAGAGGTTGGCTGTCCATATATGGGTTATGTTAGAAGGTTCACAAAGCTTAATCTGAAAACTCAATAGTACTTGAAGTGTTTTAAAAGCAAAATTCTTTTTACACCCTGTGTCTTTAATAGCAATCTGATAAAGGTTCTCCTACTCCAGAGTTCAAGTACAATTTTTCAAATAAAATGACCTAATCTGGTATTGTAAGTAAAATCCAAATAAACACACCTAAGAAACTCAGAGAATTAAATACATGTCTCAGGTTCACTCAGCTATAGTTAATTATAAAAGAAATAAATGTACCGGAGGCCCATCCCTAAGACAAATTAGAATATCAAGGAAGTTTGTTTTTGGCATCTTTCAGATTTCACTGTGGGTGCTTTTTTCTTCCTTCTTGAAAATCCTGTCAGCACCCTTCTCTCTCCTGGCTCCCTGCCTCCTGGATAAACAGGCACATGTTTTATCCAAACTCATTTTATCCAATCCCTTAGCATCTGTTCACTCCCTGTTCTCAATTTGCTGCTCCCAACTCTGCTCAGTCATTAAGAGTAATTCACCTTTAAACAGATAATGACACAGAGATTCCTCTGAGGTGTGAAGTTCACGACTCAGGAAGGGGGTGGGAGCAGTATAGTTAAATGGGCCAGTCACGGATGGGTTTAGAACTTCAGGGTAGGACGTTCCAGCTGCTGCCTTCTCAAATCCATCAGCCCAGCACTGGTCTACCACCTTGTCACTCCAGCTGCCACCACAGACATTGCTTGAGGTCACTGGATTTTCCTTCTTGTCTTTCTTTGTTTATCTCATACATTCCAAAATCTTCAGAAAACAGGAAAGAGTTCAAAACAAGCAATTAAAGAAATCTAAATAACTGAAAATGATTTAAACACTAGGGCTGGCTACTCCAACCGTGGTTCCCAGAGCAGCATCACCAATATCATCTGACAGCTGGTTGGAAATGCAGAATCTTAGGCTCAGATCAGACCCACCAGATGAGAATAGAAGGAGATTCCAGATGAATCACATACATACTCAAGTCTGAGAAGTATTGCTCAGGCTCTCAATACTCACCCATTAAGGATTTGAATTATAGACTCTTCATAATAGAACGTGCCACAGTGACATGGAGACTGCTTTAAACATTTCACTTTGAAAGGATAATTTGGGAAAGAAATATTAAAATTGAGTGCTCTGTTGAAGAGAGATCTTGTGGGGAAGGGCTATGTCCTTGCCAGAGTATTATGGTGACAAATTTTGAGGAAAGAGAATTGCCTAGGATGATAAGGCAGACTCATGTCAAGCCAAACATTTTTTCAGAGTTTGGCGTCAGGAACTCTGAGGGTATTGGAAGGTATAAATCATGTGAATGAAAAACAAAATTAGAATTATTTAGAAATTTATCTGTGGAGTATGTATCCTCTTCGTGGTGTTAAAGGAAGTCTAAGTTATTAATGTGAGTTATTTTATTATTACTATTATTATTTTTGACAGAGAGAAATAGACAGAGACAGAGAGAAGGGAGAGGGCCCAGAGCAGTCTCCATAGTTGACAGCATTAGTTTTCCATATAGTCTCACTCCACAGGCGGGAACAGGGCTGCGCAGGACAGGAACTGGGCCAGGAACCTTCTGCATAGGCACTGGCAAGAACTAAACTGGAGACACACCCCAGTTCAGCATATGGGTCCACCTGGGCCGGAGCCGGGATTCGATCCTTGGTCTCTGGGGCTGCAAAACGAGCACTTAACTCGCTGAGCAATCCCAGCTTCCCCAATGTGAGTTATTTTAAGAATACCTTTTGATGTGTGGACCATGTTTTTTGATGGCCGCACCCAGCCTGGATCTGATTGCATAAGTAATAGGGTTCAACAGGGTTATGAAGGGTTATATTTTGAAAGTGCCATTATCAAATTCAAGACTGTTACTGTTTAAACTGTGAAATATACCTCTAAAAAACATTATGTTTTGACTCATGCTTATCTTCTGACAGCAAACTAGATAGTGATGGGAAAAAAAACAAAAAAACTAGACATGGTATAGGACCATGCTTTCACTGAGTGCATCACCCTTGGCCTAGTACTTGCTAGAATCTAAAGACAAATTCATTTGTCTTGTGATTATTTACTGGTTGTGTTACTTATCCCAGCATCTCTGGGGCAATTTTTTAGTTTTTATATTTTATAAGGCATATAATAGTAAAGCATGGAAATAAATTTACCCAATTTTGTTCATCATTAAGCATATTTTAGTATTTTTGAAAAGAATCATTTATAAAATGCAGATATACATTTTACAAATATGACATTTTAAAAGCATCTCCAATAAAAAAAACCCCTATGTAAAAATACAACAGTTTAATGGCTATCTAAAACTATGTTATTTGGAAGAGAAACAGCAAGATCCAGAAATAAGAAATTTCCCTTCAAAAATATTGATCTACTTCCATTGTATATTTTAAGGATAGCCACAAAAAAACAGTTTACATTCACATCCTTTCACAATGTGATTGACATTCTTTCCAAAAAAAGCTTGAGGTCTATATTACTTTCTCTTGGCATTGGGCCGCCTATAATGACTCTGTTGACCAATGGAATATGGAAGTGATTCTATATGAATTCTGAGGCTAGGTCATATGAATACGAAGTAATTTAAACTCTGCTTTGCTTGCTGGAATACTTTCTCTTTAAGCTTTCAGACTCTAAATAAGTGGTCTCACTATAAGAGTTTCAAAATTAGCCGAGAGAGAGAGAGAGAGAGAGAGAGAGAGAGAGAGAGAGAGAGAGAGAGAATCTGAAGGAGCCCCAAGAATACAGAGAGAGAGAGAGAGAGAGAGAGAGAGAATCTGAAGGAGCCCCAAGAATACAGAGAGAGAGAGAGAGAGAGTGTGTCAGTCACATTCTGGATAGTGCATCCCTCCACTGTTTCAAACTTAATACTCGAGAGACTTTGAGTCAGAACCACACAGTTGAACTCTTGACCCACAGAAATGATGAGAAAAGATAAAATAATTATACTTCTTTGAAGCCACTAAGTTACTGGCTACAAATATTTTACTGGTTCCTGGCCAATAACATTTTGTGTTTTCATGCCAGTTTTCTGTGGTGATGTCTAAATCTGAGATATAATTACTGTTGTCACAGCAGGGATGATGTTGTCTAAGTGGTAAGGAAGATCTTGAAAGATGGGTGAGACTTAGAAAAATGAGGGATGGTGGAAGTGGGATGTTGGAATACCATCAGAGTAAGGGAGAACAGCTTGAACACATTGTCAGAAGAGAAAATGGAAATCACTTATGCAGGAATTACTTTTGTTGGCCCAGATAGAGAGCAAGGAGGATTAGGTAACAGAAAAAAGTTGAAGCCAGAATATGGAGGTTATTAAATGGCAAGTTGAGTTTTGACTTTCATCTGTGGACAAAGAGAATGGATTGATACAATTTGTGTTGGTGTGGGGTGGGAGGGTAAGGAGGATGGTGGTGCTTACCTAATTGCTATGTAGCACATTTCAATTGTGTATAATATGAAATGTGTCTGATAAACTTTATTGTGAATCTCATCTGCATACAATGCCAAAATTTGTTCTTTTCATGCATCATTCATGGTCTTCATAATTTTTTCCCCAGGTGCCAAGGGTGCATGCTCACACTTTATAAAAACAGAATATTGCTCACAGCTGTATTTGGACCACTCTTGCACTCCAGAGATTTTACTCCTTTTTTCTATTTTTATAATCATCTTTGTCACTTGCACTTCTTTCCTTTTTCCTCTTTTTGATTCAGCTGCAGCCGTATCCAATAAAACAAAGTGACAGATAGATGGATTTTACAGAAAATCTGCTGATTGCTCCCTCTGTAAAGTTTAAATGTAAACAATGGAAACACATTTTTTTCTCTGTCATGTCTTTTTTTCTTTTTTCTTTTTAGTACATAAGGATGAAGAACCAAATCAATGTTGGGGAAAAAAACAAAAACCAAACAAACGAGAATATATTATGGTTGTCTCCTGGTTGGCTTTTTGGTAGCCATTGTTCTTAAATGGGCTTTTATATTTTGCTGGTCAAAGAATTCCACCAGGGACAAAAGAATTTATCTTCTTCTAATTTTTTAAATTCCTCCCTGTAGAGTCTCTACAGAAAGAAGCCAAAATCCTACTTTGTTTGCCCTGATTCTGTTTATAAAATACTGTGTAGTTAGAATATGGCATCATACTAACATTTCAAAAATTGTTACATGTGGAATATTCACAAATATGCTAAGTTTTGAGTTTAATAAAAGTCTAAATGGAAATTAATTTTATTTTGACAAGAGCCAGGATATTCACAAAATGAAGCTAACCCCTCCACTCCTTTCCTACCCCCCCCTTTAAATCTCTCACCACCCCACAACCAGTTACTGAGATTGACATTGAAAAAGTTTTGAATTCACTGCACAATGAACTGGTTCTCAGTTTAGTTTTGGTTGTACAAATAGACCCTTTCCCTTGGTAAAGATCAGTTAACTCTACCTGGATGCCAGTATTTCTTTTACTTCTGAGTATAACCTCTGTGTTTATACTTTTCACAGCTGGAAAATGCATTCCTTGGTCAATAATGTAAGGCACAGAAATTATGCCTTTGTGGTCAATAGCAGGTGAGTGACTCTGGTCCCTTGTGGAGTCATATGGACAAGGATTCAAATAGCAATACAGATGGATAATTTAGGCACCATGTGGTCCTTTGGGGTTTGTACTGCTGGAAAACATTTTCAGCCCCAAGTAATAAAAATGACAGACAGTCACTCAGCCTACATGGAATTGTATCCTGTCATCTTTAGTCAGGAAAATCTCCCTCTGAAGTCCGTGGGGGGTTTTAAGACTGAGAATGGGCCTCAGCATATCCCCCTTTTAAGTAAAGACAATGGAATTAATGTTCAGAAGAGCAATTCAGAACACATTTCAGTGACATGTATGAGGAAATTATGTAAATTTTTATAATTTCTCTTATACGTGCATCATCACATTACTAAGTATTATGGTAGCCACCAATTTGTCTGCGAAGATAGATGGAACTGGCTTATTCATAGAATTATATGGAGAAATCTGCTATTCTTTTCTCCCTAAAAAGTCTATTAAGAACTTTATTCTGTCATTGAGTTCTGGCTAGTTGATACCATCACAAAGTACCAGAAAAGGATTTGAAAATAATGCCTTTTATGTAATTCTGAGGATTTTTGCATAGAGTTAATATTGGAATGAACATGATAGCTGGAACGCATGAAGGATTGAGAAGATGACAACAATCGCAGGAAGAGTTGTTGGAGAGACTCAGAGATAGACTCAGGCTCCTGACCTGTGGCCTAAACATGGGAATGACCTTCTTCCTCTTCCTTCCCCTGACACACAGGCACAATAGCCTCCTTCAGATGGTGAGGGCACCAGCCACACAGATGATCTTACATAACATTATGGCTTATCATCCTCAAACTACAGCTATGCTGTACGTTAATTTTCTCTTTAAGTTTCCATTGTGTTCTTTTGGTAGCTCTTTAAGATAGGGGCAGAGGATTGCCTGCAACTCCCTCAGCAATCTTAAGAAATTTCTGAGACACTCTTACCATATATAATATCAAATATCATATGCGTATCTATTATGTCATAGGATATATGATACACATATAGGGATTGAAATTCCACAGTATCCAACACATTCATACCTTAGAATTCATATGTTTTTAATGTTTTTTGAAGCAGTGGGATTGATACAGGACAGGTACGATGCATGGGCTACGGAAGAGGGGAGGGACTTGCCTTGATGCTTCAGGCTTAGAGTCACGTGTTGATGAAAAATAACACTGATGTATCCAATCACTGAGGAATGTAGCCCAGGTGCAACAGTCCTATTGTAGAACTTTTATCATTACTAGTATTGCTTTATTCGGTCCTTATAATTCTCTTTTATTTCTCCTCTTCTACTTCTTTCCTTGATTTATATACTTATATTTTTTCATCAGTAAATGTTTGGGCAATTTTTCATTAGAGTTTGGTTGGACAATGCACACAGGTAGTAAGTGTTTCCTCTCCTCTCCACTCTGCCACACTCTCAGACAGTACATTTTGTAATACATAGATGAGCTGGAATACCTGAACCATGACAGATAGAGTACACGTGACAGTTCCCAGTTTGTTGTCCCTTCACTGTGTTGTATGGCTGCTGTCTCCCTTCATCCCTTCTTTCCAACCTGCAGACAGTATCACAGAATTCTGAACATTAGTTTTGTTTCACTCACATTTTTTACCTCTCCTTTTGTCAAACTCATCCTGGCCCTGCAAAGTCCTTTTGTATATGTGTCGACAACCCACTGATCTTCCCAGAATATTTTGTTGGCATTGCGGGTACTGTCTTAGCAGCATCAGATTACTATCGTAGTGGAGTTGCATATACAAGTGAGTACGTGAACATAGATCAGTGGTTGAGATGCCACCAATTGGGATGCAGACACAGATACTGGCCTCAACCAAAACTATGAGGTCTGAGGATTAAACACCAAAACAGACCTCTCTGAATATCTTCCATTGCTGTTTGATAGCAATTTGTCCACGTTCTTTAAAAAACAAAAACAAAGCAAAACAAAACTTGACTCCCAGATAAACGTCTTGTCATTTTTCCTAATACACTTCTGACCTCGGTGGTTTACATTCCTGTCAGAATCCAAATGTGAAAACAGAGTGCATAAAACAGATGCCTCTGCTCCTCAGTTCTTTGCTTTGAGAAGCTGAATGAGATGGGTCCAGACACTAGATCCTTCTCTCTTCAGGGCCACTGGGTGCTTCTTTCCCTGCCAGGACACTGTAATTAAAGGAGAGAGACCTCAACGTGGAACCAGATCCGAGGCGCCATCCAGTTGAAAAGGTCGCTGCCTCAAATGAGCAATTAGTGCACCCTGCTGTCACAGCCGCTTTGGCCGCCGAAAGAGCTGCAGAAACACAATGCCTGGATAAACCAGCTTTGTAATCTGCTTGTCACAAGTCCAGACGTCAGGGTTCTGCCCTGACTTGGACAGGATAATGCTGTCCAGATTGGGAAAAGTCAGGTTTTAAACATGTAGCGGTCAACAGAGCAGAGCAAAGGGCTATTTTATTTGTTGATGGCGAGGATGTGGTGGACTAAGCTTGGGGGCTGTGGCTTTGAAACCTCATGATAAACTTTTAATATTTGGGAGCTTCTTTCTCTGGCAGCCACAAAGCTGGGCAGCAAAGCTTTGTCGCCTACTAAAATAGGGATTTGAAAAAATGGATTTGAACGCCAAGGTTAAATTGACTGTGTTATTAGCACATTGTCGAAGAATCAGCTGGTTTATTAGAGACTGTTCTTCAGATGTTTCATTTAAAACCCCAAACCTCTGTGTTGCTTTAATAGGGGCAGGAAGGTGAAGCAGTGCTAGCCATGCAGGAGGGCTTGGTGGGGCATGCTAGTGATGAGAATTGGGTGTGGAAGGAAGAATGGGGAGTGGAAAGGTCCCCCACATGCTCCGTGAGGCTGAGCCTGGGCCTGTCTAATTCCTCACCCTCCATACCCCAGAAGGACACAAGTAGACAATGCCTTTGGGAGCCTCTCAGGAGTCAGGAGTTTGGCCTTGAAAGTAGGTGACACCCTCTCCAAGGTAGCCTGATATAAACTTTATTTCTTTGCCTACTTCAGTCAAATCCAGGGAAAGAAGGAAGACAGTTCTCATCTTCTCAGCCCCAAAGGCAAGATTTTGTTTGATATTACAGACAAAGCTCTGAAATTGCATTTGACAAGACAGGTCTCCAATAGTGAATCATCTAAGGCTTTGACACATGAGTCAGAATTTTCCCCTCTGTGTTGTAAGGTAAGCTTTCACATTGTAAACTAGAATGTTCAAGCTCTTTGTGCTTTGTAAAGAGGAGGCAGCTGCCTCTCCCCAGCCTCTCCTCCTTAGGGTGTCTCCTTAAATTCATAATAGGCCCTATTTTTGTACAGGCCCAGACTCTGGATTTTGCAATGCTGGGCTTTGGGGCTTCTGACGGTCAACTGTAAACACATGCCTCTCTGAGATTAATTTAGAAGTTCTTCGTAGTCATGCATTAGGTAATCTCAAGACAACGTTTTAATTTTTCTCTCTTCTACCTTGCGGTATGAACTCAGGAAATTCTGCCCTGACTCTGTTCATGTTTTTGTGCATGTAAATCTGTACTGCCTACTCACTAATAACTTGAGTTCTCCCTCTTGTCTGTATTGGTATGGGGAGGTCTTCTGTTGGCAGGATTGTTTTATTTCCCTAAAATTGGACAAGAAGGTGAGAGGTACACTGAAAAGGGTAGAGCCAGCCAGAAGGCAAGGAATGAACAGAACGGGTGACTCAGGGCGGTTACAGGAGTTAGGACAAGCAGTGTGGGCCTGGGAAAGTCAGCTTAACCATGTGAGCAGGGTAGCTTCTCTGCCTCACCCAAGTCTTCCCAAGGCTCATCTCCAATGGGGATGAAGTTAGAGCAGAGGTTCTCAACACCCCCTCCCCCTCACCTTGCCAATCCCATACTGGTCTGTGGCCTGTTAGGAACTGGGCTGCAACAGCAGGAGGTGAATGGCAGGTGAGTGAGTGAAGCTGCATCTGTATTTGCAGCTGCTCCCCATCACTCACATGACCGCCTAAGCTCCGCCTCCTGTCAGATTAGATTCTCAGAGGAGCAGAAGCTCCATGTGATCTGCCCCTGCATGCACAAGGGATCTAGGTTATATGCTCCTTATGAGAATCTAGTGCTTGATTGCCTGAGGTGGAAGGAGCTGAGGCCGTGATGTAGCACCGGGCGGTGGCTGCAAATACAGATGAACATCAGCAGAGAGATTTGACTGCACAGAGACCATACAAAATCAATTGCTTGCAGACTCATCAAAACCCTATCAATGAGTGGCAAGTGACAATTCTATATTATTATATGATGTAATAATAATAAAAATAAAGTGCATAATAGAAGTAATGTGCTTGAATCACCCTTAAACCATCTCTCTGCTCTCTTGGAACATGGAAAAATTGTCTTCCATGAAACCAGTCTCTGATGCCAAAAAGGTTGGGGACCATTGAATTAGAGGGTTCCATCACACACTTTACTTCCAACTCTGTCCAGAATAGATTTTCCTCAGTTTGTTTTTTAAAGCTCCATTTATCTGTTCTTACTATGTAACTTGTCTGAGCCTCACGGAGGCTGAGATGACAGTTGGTGCTAAAGGCTTTTTTTCTTTTCTTTTCTTTCTTTTCTTTTCAGAGGCTTGTCTTGTTTCATGGAGGCATTTTGTTGTCAAGCCCAGAGTTGATAGCATGAAGTTGCTATCACTCTTTCAACAGAAACAGTTTAGAAGGTTGAATTAGGGTTTGATGATTACTATTTACACACCTCAGAACATTCTACGAAAAGAAAGGGGAAAGTAAATGAGGTGAGAGAGAGGGGGCAAGAAAGAGAGAATGAATAACTCTTTCTCCTGACTAATTTGTGGAACTTTCCAGATGATCACTGAGCTATGCCTGAAGTATATTATTATTGTTTTTTATTCAGAAATCATTAATTCTATTACTTCAGAATAAACACTTCCTCAGTGTTTTATTGAGTCCTGGTACTCTGACCCTGGTTTTGGCCATAGCATTCAGATGTTTATTAATGTGTGTTTATCATGTATATGTGGAAGATACCCCGGGAAAAAGTAGGTAACACTTACAGGTGGCTTAAGCCACTAGCTTAAATACCATCATTAGCCAAAGACAAAAGAAAGGTGTATACCGTAGGTGTGTGTGTGTGTGCGTGCGTGCGTGCGTGTGTGTGTGTGTGTGTGTGTGTGTGTGTCTAGGGGCAGTTAGGAAGTTACCAGAAAAAATAAGGGTAAAGTGATATGCAGATTTAAGTAGGTGCCTTCACCGTGCTTAACATTTCTTGTGATCATCCTGTTCCTTACAAATGGAGATTTTCTTTATGAATGTAAATATCCTTTACAAAGGAATAACATCTGCTCTGTTTTCAGAGCTTCTCTTTCTCAAAATAATCACCTTAATATCATCTGTGAGTCAAAGAGTGTGTTTTGGGGTGGCTTGTTCTGCTCCCCTTCATTTTCAGCAGGCTGCCTTCTATTCAGGACTCTGGCTCTTTCTCCTTTTTCTCTTACTCCCTCTCTTTCTCCTCCTCTTTGTATAGTTTAGCTCTTTTCATTCAATATATTTTAATATTTAACTTCATAATAATACAAGAAAGTCTTCTTATGGTAAGATTACTGATAAAGGCAAAAATTTCCCTGATTCATCATCTCTAAGCCAAATTTCCTCTGTACTTATAACCACTGTTTCCAGAGTGGTATGTATCCTTCAGGATCATTTTCTTTGCATATACCAGGTGTGTCAAATAATGTCTACACATTTTAAGAGATGTTATCTATGTATTAGTATTCAAAGCTAGTATTAGTATTAGTATTAAATTAGTATTGAATTATAGTAGCATTGTGTAGCATGACATTCACTTGAACGATGGCATTAGTCATATGAATGCTAGCGTCACCATTCGATAGCCAGGACAAAGAAAATGGCGAAAGCAAAGTTATCATTGTCATTCAAGGAGCACAAGAGTACTTGTTCGTGCCAGGCACTGCTCTAAGCATGTTCAATTTAATCCTCCTAACATTGCTACAATGTTAAGTATTAGTTGTAACCCCTTTTTACTTTTGAGAAAACTAGGAACCCACAGAGGTTAAATAACTTGCCTAGGATTGTACAGTCAGAAAGTTGCTGGGCCAGGATTTATAATATATCTAAGTCCATATTTATAACTTCTGTGTTTTATTTTTCTCGGAAATAAATAACATCCTTGTGTAGTAATTGTAAATCTGTATAAGCAATAATGTGTCTGGGAGCTTTTTCTATACCACTGCATTCTAAATTACTATTTTTTTTCTCTCAAATATTATATAGTTCTTCATTTTATAGATGGGCCATATTTTATTTAGCTATTCCTCATTACTCAATATTTGGGCTGTTACTAATTTTTCACTATAAATATGTGCTACAAAGCAAAACCTTGTTTTGTATTTTCATGGATATGTGTATATATATGAATTTTTCAATGACAGAGAAGTGGGAATTTTTGCAATGATACAATGTAATATACAAGTATTTGGCCAAATTGCTTTTAAAAAGTTGCACTTATTCCCACTTTAAACTTATATTGTATGCAAGTACATACTTCCCTTTTGTCAACATAATATTATTGGTGTGTAAAATTTTTGCCAACTAGATGAGAAAAAGCTGGATATCCCTCTGTTTAAATCTGCAAGTCTTCATATCTGGGTTGGTCATATTTTTCCCACTTCAATTTTATGTTTGTTTTGCTGTTGGGAGCAGCCACTCTAAACGTTAGTGCCACCAGGATTTTCCCCAGCCACCCCATCTGGGGACGCAGATGGAGTCACTTTCCCTGCAATAACCCATGCTCAGCACAATGCCAAGAACATAGTCAGTACTCAATAAGTAATGATTGAGTGACTAGATTATCCAAATTTTACTGGCTTCGAACTCTACTGACTTCTGTGGAATCTTCAATCTCCTAAAACTTAACTCTCCCCAAGTATGACTGGGTGTCCTCAGGGTCCTTTTCACACATGATCACAAACATGCTTGTTTAGCTGACAGTGTCAGAGCCCTGTTCAGTGGCCTCATTAGCATTTTGTGCTGCTCTCCAACTCCAGGCCCCAGAGTGTCCCCTGCTCTTCTACCAAGCACACTGTTTCCTGCCCCTGGCATTACTGATGACCAGGCTTGCCGCTAGGCATGCTCTGACTGTGCAGAGCAATATATATATAACCCTTAATTGATATTTAGCCTGGAACTAAAACAAAAAAAAAAACCCAAAAAAACAACAACTCTCAATAAATTTGAGGACATTTCCAAAGCCTAATCACACAAGTTTGTGAGTATTATTCTAAAAATGCTCAGCCTGGGGATGCCAGGATAGCTCAGTGGTTGAGTGCTCACTTCCCAATCACGAGGTCCAGGGTTTGATTCCTGTGTCTGGGCAGTGCACAGTCTGGACTGCACAGTGGTCCCGGGCAAGACACTGGGAGAAAAGGAAAGTCTCAGTCCTCGTGTTTCATTTTGTTAGGGCTGTGGTCCCCCACTTTTTGAGCACCAGGGACTGGTTTTGTGGAAGCCCGTTTTTGCACAGGTTGAGGGGTCTGGAGAAGGAGGAAATACGCATGAGCAGTTCATGCTCCTATGAGAATCTAACGCTACTGCTAGTCTGACAGAAGGTGGGACTCAGGCAGTAATGTGAGTCACGGGAAGCAGCTGTAAATACAGACGAAGCTTCACGTCCTTGCCCGCTATTTACCTCCTGCTGTGTGACCTGGTTCCTAATAGGCCAGATACTGGTCCGTGGTGGGGGTGGGGTTGGGGTGGAGGACCTCTGTGTTAGAGGACCCTCAGAACAGTGTCTCCTACATCCTTCTTTAAAAGTTTAGATATACTATTTTTATTTTTTAACTGTTTACCTATAATCTCTTTCTTTTTTGAATAAGGCAAAATTAGAAGTTTAGTTTCCTTCTCTCTTGGGAGCAATGTTTTCACCCTCAGAGTAACCCCAGCTCCAATCAAATAAACCTTCACCCACTTTGTTTTACCACCTCGTCAAACAAGTTCAGACGTGCTTGAATGCTAGCACGAGGCCATAGGGGAGACCCTTTAGTCTGGCCAGCTCCTCAATTCTGTGAAATCTCATGCTTTGAATTGTTAGAAAATATAATTATTAATAAAATTGTTTAGAGAAAAAAAATTAGGACCCAAAGCAAAATTTGGGGCATTTTGTGTAAGTAAAAATTTTAAAGAAGATATTTATATGAAAGATTTCTTCCTTTATTCTGTGAACATGGATTTGACGCCTATCCCATGGTGGCTCTGGAACACAAATACACAGCCACGCTTTCAGGGGTGCAAAAGGATGATAAAGAAGTAAAAAATGAAAGTCAGAGTAACAAAACATAGCACATTCTTTGATGGTGAGAAGAGGAGTCCAGGGGTGGGCTGGGGGTGGCACAAAGCCAGGGGCAGTGAATTCTATCATAGGGGATTAGGAAACCCCCATGTCAAGATGATGCTTTGGCTAAAAGGATCCAATTCTTCAGACGTCGGTAGCTGAAGTTAAGGTGATTTTTCTGTTGTCAAACTTCAGTCATGATGATAGTAACTCAAATATATATATATATATATATATATATATATATATATATATATATATATATAACCCTTAATTGACATTTAGCCCTCCACCTTCTCTCTCTCTCTCTCTTTCTCAAAATAATAAAATAAAAGTTTAAAGAATGTTCTGCCATAACAATAAATATTGTGATAACATTAAGTAAGACAAACTTTAAAAAGACCCTGAAAAACTTGTAATCACAGGTTACTTTGAGAGAAGTCTGACCATCCTGGCAAAAAGTAATCAATCCCATTGCCAAGGATAGGAATTGATCTGTGTCTATATTTTTTATATTTATATATTCTATAATATATATATATATATAATTTTTTTTCATAGTCTATATTTTTTATATTTATATATTCTATAATATATATATATAATTTTTTTATAAATGAGCTTCTAAAGCAATACAAAATAATTTTGATGAATTTAAGCATTTCTGATGCTTTTCTATCTTCAAGTTTCTAAGAAATTGTATATTTTTAAAAAGAGATACTTATAAATGGAACATAAAATGCAGGAGACTGCCAATATCTTTGTAATGGTCCCTGTTCTATATTCAAGGTCAGAGGATAACATGTAGCGACATTCTCCTGGAATTTTTTAGAAAATAACTTGAAACTTACATTGTTTTTTTAATTGTGGATTTTTCTAAATGAACCTGGAAAATATAAGGGTAGAGATGAGAGGGTAGAGATGAGTAAGCATTCGTCCCTTCAGATAAATGCATTTAGAGACCATGTTTCTTTATTCATAAAGCAAAGGCAATGACCATGTATGTGCTGGGCAATGTGCAAGAGGTAGGGCATAAAAAAGATAATATGTTTTTCTCTTTAAAGAACTGATAGTCTATTTCAGTACACATCTGAGGGCTGTCTGGAAAAAATCCAGCCATTGTCAAAATATAATAAGAATGGTTACATGGCTGAATACTTTCTGGACAGCCCTCATAGACCTAAATGTATAATTAGAATGCAATAGAATAAGCAGTCTGTTTTTAGCCAGTCTTTTACTAAATTAAAACTACAGACAAAATTGTGTGCTGTAGGAGCTTAAAGGTGGGAATTGCTTACCTCATACTGGGGAGGTAAGGAGACTTACAGATAAGATAACATTTTATGGATAAAGAAGTACGTGAGTTTTTTATTTTCCCTTGTAAAGGGAATTATATAACTCAGGAGAGGATAAAGCAAAGAAATACAACAAAATATTACAAGAGAATAATGGTCCAAATCAAAATCAAACTCAAATATGAGATGATTTCCTCTACTTAATGATTTTTAAGAAAGGGTCATTCATTTGACTGCATGTTTAGTGCCCTTGGTCTATCTCTTTTGAATGACACAAAGGTCATGACTTCTGCCCTATGAAGAAATAGTAGCTTGGCACCCTGCTTAGCTCTGCAGTGAACACTACTTTACGTGCCATATTAACCCACTTTGATTGGTTTTCAGTCCTCATTTAGTTAAATTCTCATCTTCATGCTGAAAAAGAATACCCAAAGAAAATCAATCATTTCAGTATCACATATTATTTAAGATTAACTAAATCACTAAAAACTATAAAATTTAAGTGGTTGCCTCTGGGAAGCAGGACCTTAGGGTAGAAAGAAAAGGAAGTGAGGGCAGTTTTTAAAAATTTATAACTATTGTGTAGTATGTGACTTTTTATTTTAACAATGTGCATATATTATTGTGGTTTTTAATAAAGGACTGACTAAGACCCTAAGGTAAATAGTTTATTAAATGAGTTCAGTGAGGGAATCATAATTAGTTGAATGACTACCCTTAGCTTTATGAAATCTATGGATACTAGGAGAACTATTATTTACAGTTTTTGTTTCTGATAATAGTACATGCAATCTTTACCCTCCTCTCTCACAGTGGAACATTTACTGTGCCATGTGATTTGATGTTTCAGTGTTTTAGAGTTAACATTATACTCCCTCAGCCTCCCATTTCTTTTTTTTCTACTGAACTGAGATAGATAGAAGGAAAGGACCTGAAGAAATAAGGCTCAGTAGCCATCTGTCCAGAAGATAAATTGTTACAAGCACTTTTGGCACTAAATTATGCCAATCTGAACTGTAATCCAATCACTAGTTTTTAAATGACAGGGGACCCTAGTGCCAAAGAAACTGTAGTCAATTTTCTCTTTTGTCCCAATAGGTCAATTGTTCTTTTCTTCCTGAGGTAAAATAATAACTTTCCCTGGAACTTGTGAGGGCAGCTCTGAAATACACACCACCTACAGAATCTGCCAAACTATTCTTGCTCCATTAGAATTGGCTGAGATCATAATTACTTAAGAAATACTATTCTTTGGGGAAAGCCGGGACGGCTCAGCGGGTTGAGCGCTCGCTTTGAGGCCATGAGGACCGGGGATCGAATCCCGGCTCCGGCCCAGGCAGGACCCACGTGCTGAACTGGGGAGTTCCCACAGTTTGGTTCTCTAACTGTCTCTGTCTCTATCTCTCTCTCTATCTGTCAAAAAGTAAAATAGAAATAACTATGCACTGAA
>PVKE010035823.1:0-16692 GCA_004027555.1 Craseonycteris thonglongyai
GGAAGGAAGGAAGGAAGAAGGAAGGAAGGAAGGAAGGAAGGAAGGAAGGAAGGAAGGAAAGCCAGAAAGAATGCCAGAAAGAAAAGAAAGAAGGAAGGAAGGAAGGAAGGAAGGAAGGAAGGAAGGAAGGAAGGAAGGAAGGAAAGAAGGAATAAAGGAGGAAGAAAAGAAAGCAAGAAAAGAAAAGGAGGAGGAGGAGCAGAAGAAGGAAGGAAGGAAGGAAACTTTTCCACCAGTTACAACTTTACATTTTGTTCTAATGACAAGGTTTATGCAGCTGAGCACATATCAAACAAAGTAAAGATGGCACTGTGATGGCCAATGAGTTTTATTAGTGTGAGCAGAAGCCGAGGCCTCATGTTAACTCCATTTTTCTAGATGTGGCCTGCAGTCAACACACTACAGTATTTATTGTCTGTCGCAAACATCCTGCCATTGCCACTTAGCACCAGTCCTCATTCTAATCCTGAGGTACACCAATTTCACCCCAAACGTGATCCAGGATTGGGTATAAACTCTTCATAAAGCCTCCAATTTATGGGCAGTTTCCCTCTCCATGTAAAGCTAACACATTTCTACTATAGTTGCTTATGTGAGCCTTTTTACCATTCTCGCTGAATTCTTTACTTTCATTGAGGATGCCAGACTTTGAAAGGGATTACTGGAAAGTCAAGTAAAATTTAAAATACATTTTCTGGGCCCTGCAGAGAGTACAAAATGGCTCCTTGCCTCCATAGAGCTACAAACACGATGGTGAACATGTAGCACTTGGCATACGGCCCTCAGGTCTCAGTCTTCTACAATTATACCTGGATGTCACATTAGTGTTGGCATTTAAAGCCTGTGGAGTTGGTGAGTGTTTAAAATGGTCCATGTCTGCCTTGTGGAAAAGTTTAAGTGAAAAAAAACACAGCTCTTTTTAAAACAGCATGTGCCTTTTTCTAACTAGCCAGTGACAAGTTGCAGAAAAAAAGTTATACAGGTACTTACTATTTATAACCCATGGCCACATCCACAAAATACTTTCTTCTTTGTCGATACACATTGTCTTTAAATCCCTTAAACAAAAGAGATTAAGTTATTTAATAGAGTGCCAAAAAATTAGCTACAGAAAACCTAAAAGAAAATCACTGTAGTGTTGATTGAGCATTCCATTCAAATGTAAATTTTTATCCTTGTATGACTTTCTTGATGGTACAGGCAGAAGCGAATCGTGCTTACAGTAAAACCTCATTTAATTTGGGCTGTACTAATTTGGAATGTGTAGGAATTCAGGCTAATGTTTACCTTTCCACTAAGTAGACAGAATGGCTTAGTTTCGCAAATTGATATCAAGAACAATATCCTTTGGTTTTCAAGTATCATTTACGTGTAATTAATCTTAATCACAAATTAATCTTATCCTGGTCATTAAAACAAGTCCTTTTAATGTGGTTATTTGGTGAGTTAACTAAATTTAATTGTTTTGTAGAAATGACCAATAAATGTGCATTTTTTAGAGTTCTATCATTCACAATAACATCAAATTTCCAAATTAATATGAATTCGAGGTTTTGCTGTATTTTATGAGGATAGCCGCACAATGCAAAATCGATTTTAAGGGATTCATGCACAGGATAACAGGTTCACTCCATTGCACTTTGAGTTCCTATGATTCAGATTAATCTTTAGTAACTTTAAAACTTTTAGTCACCATCATAACACTTGAGAAATTAAACATCTTGTCTGTCATTCGTCAGTCAGGTGGAATCCTTCCAAGAGGTCTTCTCAGTTTACTCAAGAATTTCTCCTTTTGTCAACATTTTCCTTCCCTTCTGGTACTTTCAAATAATCAATTCTTTCCAGGGTTGTTTCTTCAAACTGTTAGAAGCCCAAAAGGAATTGTTTCCATTTAGCTTTTGACCACTGCAACCTCAAAAGATAACCAGGAAGCAATGGTCACTCTGAGAATGGAGGCCAGGCAAGAACACTGGCCACAGGGATCACCAGCTCTGAGAAGATCATTGCAACAGGCCCTCCAAGGCCTAGCCTATCTCTGCTGCAACTCAGACACTTCCTTGCAAGGTGGGCTGTTCGAGAGGAACCTCAACTCAGGAAATCATTCCATTCTCTCTTCTGGCTAATGGAGAACTAGCTTTTAGGCCAAAAACCTCTGCAGGACCCTCTGCTGAACAGAAATAAAGATCTTCCATGGTCAACAGCCTTCCTCTCAGGAATGACAAGAGAGTTCCTAACAGGGGAAGAGAGGGAAGTGCCCTGAGACCACCCAGACACGCTGCAGAAATGAAGTCTCCTGCCCTGGAAGCTAGCACCTTCCTCCTTTTACTATGAATTGGGAGTTTTTTTACCTGAGGCTCATGGCAGGCTTGAGAAGCCTTCAAATATGTATCTACAAAAATTTGTGACCATAGTTACCACATTCACAAATGGGTCTGTGACCTAAAAAGGGGTCTCCTGCTGTCGAGTCATGCTAGAGAGTACAGGTTTCAACACTTGCTAGTAATTAATACCAGGCAACCCAAGGTGGAAAAACTGAAGAGATCCAAGCACCTTTATTACTCAAAAAGAAAGCAGGCCACGACAAAAGGAAGAGTTGAGTGAAACACACAGCATCTGTTCCCCAGTTCCTGCCAAACTGGACATCATGGTAACAGTATCATGATCTGCTGGGCTTCCTCAAGAATCTCAATTGTCTCCCCTCAGCGAACACCTGCAACCTTTTCCAGGCATGCAAGAGAGTGATGTGCGCCTCGCTCCTCATTAACCCAGTAAGACGGTGATCACACAAGCATTGTGGGTGGTCTGGGGCTTCCAGGATTGAACCGTGAACCAGCAAAATAAAACAGGGATGCTGGCTACACTTGTCATTACAGAGATAAGCATCACTTGGCCATCTACTCTGGACTGGAGGTGGGGACAGTTACAGATACAATACAGGACATTCATGCAGTATTGGGGGCATTCTTATAAGAAAAAATTATTTTTTGCTTATCTGAAATTGAAACTGAGCATCCTATATAATACATTAGCTAACTCTGGCAACCCTAGGGCCCAGAAAGTAGCTGCTGCACACCCACCCTTCTTCCCTCAGTTTAAATCAAGGGAACCTGAAATGCTCTGCTCATTGTACATTGGCAGCCAAGTAGCCATCCCAGTAAGTCAACCCTGATGGAGTATTAGAATCAACTGGAGAGCTCCAAACCCAGCCACTTTCCCAGAGGATCTGATTTAAGCAAAAGAGAGGAGACTCTGGCCTCAGTATATTTTTAAATTCCCTACAGATTATTTAAATGGAAAGCGAGGGCTGAGAATCAGAGTTAGGACATTAGTTCTCAAACTTAGAGCAGATTCCATGATCCACCCCTGAAAGTTCTGATTCAGCTGGCTTCACATGAGCCTCAAGGTATTGCACTTTTGACAAGTAGCTTGTGAGTGGATCTTGAATCACACTTCGAAAGATCCTTCCAGTCTAGATCCTAGCTACTCGAAGTATGGTCCCCTTGCCTCTGGCACATGTCTCAACTGGGAACTCACTAGAAATGCTAGGGAGCTCGCTAGAATCTCAGAACCCCATCTGCATTTTGAAAAGATTCTCCAGGTAATTCGTTTTTCTATCAAAGTTTGAGAAGCACTGACCTAGATAGATATTCAACCCTTTCTAGGGAGCTACAGCAACCTCTTATATTTCAAGCCCCTTCTGAGCCATCCCAGGATGGGGGAGCCATCCTCTCACAATAATCGTCTCAAAATGGGTTATTCCCAAGCTCAAAAAGCCCTTAGATAACTTTTTCCATCCTCATCAAATAATAACTTATAAAACCCACCAACTTACCAATGTCAGGCTTTGCATAATGAACATTTGGTGTGCTTATGAAAGAAATGAGTGTGGTAAGAAAAAAAAATGAGTGAAATAGAAGATTGCTAAGTACTTGCAATTATTTCAAGTGGCTGCACAGAAAATAAGAGAAGGTATCATAAGGTGGATGTAATTAGGAATAATGGAACAAAATTAAGCACAGGACAATGTATGCTAGGTATCAGAATAAATTTCACAGCAAGGTCAGTGGTTCCTGTGGCTGATCCTTTAAAATGGCTGGCCCCCTTCTGCAGGTGAGTAATTCTCAAAGTAGGCTAAGGAGAGCATTTGGACAGAGGACGTTAGTGGGACATCCTTTACTGTCCACGAATTGATCTGGATGATTTAATACATTTCCATTCCTGGAGTTATTTACTCTTGCCAAAATACTTTCCAGTTGTTTAATTAATTAGGCTTTACAATTGCTCCTTTGAAGTCAAGAAGAGTTTTGTTTCCACTTTTCCATAAGGAATTTGCGGCACAGAGGTAGCAGGACTTGCCAAAGGCCATCCTGCAGGCTGACGGCCGGTGTCTGAGCAGTCCTATTATTGCTAATCTCTTAAATCATACTTCTGTGCTAATTCTGATTTTTTGGAGGTGGAGAGGGGGAAAATGACAAATGGATGATTATTAAAGGCACTTTTTAGTATTTTTCTAATATTCAGAATTCTTACATTTGAATTATTCTGAAATTTTAGGCTATGGTGGCAAATATAACACACTGGGTCTTTGAGGGAATTCAGCTTTTTGAAAATAATACAATTGAATTAGATTTATTTGAATGATGTGTTATTAATTAATTTGAATTGCTATGTTATGCTGAATGACTGGTTTGACTGAAAATCTCCCTCATGTTGAAGTTGTCCTAATTAAAGCAGAGTTCTCAAACTTAAATGTGGGCCTGTTAACACACACTCCCAGGAGCTGCTGATGCAGCGGGTCCCGGGAGCACACTTCGAGAACCACTGTACAGAGTATAGTCCCACTATCAGATTTCCAGATTTCCTCCCTTTAAATAAAATGAATATCTGTAAGCCATTCCCCTCAGACCACAACACCCTCCTATAAGCATGACCAATTTGCTTGGGTTTCACCTTTTTATCTGCCTGTTTTTAGACAAGGGACACCATGGGGGGAAATGCTCGTTATGAATGAATACATTGCTTATTTCTCCCAGACTATTAGCTGTACTTCACTTTGCCCATAAAGAAGTTCTAGGTCTCTTGTGTTACATAAAAACTAATGTAAAGGAGGAGGGAGGGTATAATAGGAAACGCTTACCTATATATCATATTCCTTTAAAGGTGGTCATATTTATTGGAGTAGAGGAGCGATGGTAGTAAATAGATCCCAGGTAGATGTAGGAAGAGATGTGTCTTCCATCAAGGCCTTATTCTATAAATCACTGTCTTTCCATTGAGACTGAAGTCCACTACATTATTACTCTACTCTTAATTACCTCCAGTCAAGGAAAATAGCCAGGAGAATTTTATTCTCTCACTGAGCCCCATAATGCCAAGTCCTCCCTCATTTCTCAAAAGAGTCATCAACTTCAGTTCATCGTTTTTCCAAGGGTCACCATCTGCAAGTATATTTCAGGCTGTCCTCAGGCTGTCTGATTCTACAGAAATATTCCCCAAGGTTTAAAATCTCCTCTCTATCCAACCATTTAAAAAATGAATGCTATACGGAAATGCCGTATTTCTAACCTGCTTCCAGCCAGTGCATATTTACAGGGAAGCTTTATCATTTAAAAGTCTGCTCTCAGTTGTGGGGAATAAATAATAAATTGTTCTACAATAAAGCATTACAGCACAGAACATGGCACAGTGCCTGGCACATGGGTGGAGCTGGAAGAGCATGTGTGGAATGGATTTTACTGGACACTTACTGGGTGATCAGCATCAAGCTCAGAACCATACATGAGAACTCTGTGAGAACATTTGTCTAATTCAGAGATCTTCCGGGGAAACCAGGGCACATCCTCTAGCTCTGTTGAAAACACAGTTCAGTTTCAAAAACATTAGCTCACAGATTGTGTTTTCCCCTTTGCAACATTTATCAGATTGCAAAATCACCCGACAAGCAAAAACTGGCCTTGCCTTCGTCCTCAGTCCAAATGTTCTCTGGCGGACTCAGCGTCACAATGGTAGTTTGAAATTTCAGCAACTGAATGAGCTCGTTGAATTCCGTTTTGCCACACTCACAGTCCACGAAGATCTCAACCTCTGAACTTCTTCGCCGGGATTTTCTGGACTCGATATGAACCATGTTGACGTGCTTTTCCTGTGGAAATATAAGCAATATCTCTGAATCACCTCCAGGGCACAATAAAAGAGATGCCACCGCTACTTTTCCTTCAACACTTGTACAACAAGGTGCCAAGTGCACACAAAGAAAAGACAATCTCCTCACTCTTTGGCTGATGAAAACACGGAAATGTTTTCAATCAGTGTCTATATTAACAGTAATAGAAACTATGTTGGTTTTCCTGTTCCATTAAAAAAGAGAGGGGAGCAATAAGGTACATAAAGAGCCCTATAAAATATATTAGTATAATTACAACATCATCATTTCCCAGAACCCCACTTGTGGTGTCAAGTACCACTGGGGGTTGGGGGGTGAGGGGAGAATTAGCTTATCATATTATCAGTTAATCCCCAGATTTATATTTTTATCTTCATGTTTCCAAAAAACATGACTCAAACCCCTGATTTTATAGTGGTATAAAGTTTCCACTATAAATTAATGTTCTAAAATAACGTTTAAAAATTAAATAATCTTTCCAAAAAAAATAAGTAAATAGTACAAATGCCAGGCAAATAAGGCAGAAATTGGGAAGGTGGTATGAAGGTGACTGCTGTTAGTGAAACATGGCCCAAAGTGTAGCCCACTCTGTAGGAAAAGAAAGGAAAGGCAGCCATAGAGGATCTCTAAGGTAGGCTGAGCAGACGGACCATTTTAAATGGGACAGAAAACAATGGCACTGTCCCATTTCAACTTGTCTGTTTGGTCAGCCTCCTCTCACTGGGCTAAATTCAAGGCGTCAGTAGGCAGACCATACAGACCATTTGAAATGAGACTGTGCCATTGTTTTCTGTCCCATTTAAAATGGTACATCTGGTCAGCTTATCTAAAAGCCAAGAGAAACCAAAAAACAAACATAAACACCCTAAATGGGATCATTTAGAAGCTGTTCTCTTTCAACAACCTCCAGGCTAGTCTCATACAAGGATGTATTGTTACAACTATCACCCCATGATGGATCTGAGGGGTAAAAGTTTCCTTACCATAAGGTGTTTGAGGGAGGACAACAATGTAATACCAAAATCTCAGACTTAAATTTCCCCAGAGATGCAATCTTCTAGTCCCCTGAGTTAACTGAAGAGTAAGTTCTTCCCATTCTAACCTCCCCACCCTCAAATAAGCAGATACCTCCCCATCACTCCAGATGCTACACTCTGATCATCAGCACAATTCCCAATACAATCCTGGTCCCAGAATTTTCAGTACAGGAGCAGGAGAGGTAGTGTCCAGTGACAGAGTAAGATCAAATCTAACAGCATCCTCCTCTGCATAAAGAACTGTCCTGTGACCAGAAAATTAAATGTTCTATTTCTGTTTTGACTAACCTTTATACTAATGTCACATTTTCTAAATTGTCAGAGAATAAAGGTGAGGTTAACATTAGTTCAACATTCAAGAGTCTTCAAATATCTTGGATCACTTTGGACTTTTAATGTCCTTCGGTTGAAGCAGACAAGGGAACTGAGGTCCAGAAGGGGTAAGTGGTTTAGCTAAAGCCCCATGGCTAGCCAAGGGCCAAGTGAAAACTCCAGGCTGCTATCTCCTTCTCCGGGGGGTTTCCATTGCACCCAGCTGTCTGAATGAATCGGCCTGCCTTTGGGCACTGTATGAACACAGCACTGGATGATATAATTATGTGTAAAATATTTCCCCAGATTTTCATTACCACTGTTTATGGTGCCTGATCCTTTCTTCAAGGTCAAAAAAGAACAAGGAAATATTTGCCAAATGAGGCTGCTAATTCCCCCTCTCTAGTCAAGGAGGTACTACACTAATACCTGATATCTGCACACTTTACAAAGCACGTTCACACACATTACTTCATCACAACAACCTTGTTAAGTAGGAAGTATTATTGCTATTTCACAAATGAAGAAATTAAACCTAGGAGGCAGCTATGATTAGCCACATCAGGAGAACACAGGTCTAAATCCCCACAACCAAGGCACTACACAGAGCTGAGCTCCCTTATCTTATCTAATCAGTGGCCATTACTCCCAAACAAAATGCATTTGCAGGGATGCCAGGATAGCTCAATGGTTGAGTGCTTGCCTTGCAATCATGAGGTTCAGAGTTCAATTCCCAGCCCTGGCCCATGCAAATGTTATATGCTGAACTTCAGCACAACTGGTAACCACCAGGGCTCATCAGTGAAGGTCCTTGCCTCCCATGTGGGAGGCCCTGGTTCAGTTCCTGCCCTGCATGGCCCCACATCCACCTGTCATGTCACAGGTGTACATGTCACAACTAATGATGTACAACTATGGAGACTGCTCTGGGCTCTTCTCTTTCCTTCTCTCACTCTTTTGCCCTCTCTCTCACATTCTCTCAAACAATAAAATAAATATATTTTTTTATGTATTTGTAAGAGAGGGTACTTGCTGAAAAGTACGGGAGCCTGTCAAGAAGGTAATAGTTATTCTGGGTTTTTCTTTTTCTTTCTTTTTTTTTTTTTTAATGTGTGTGTTTGTTTGTTTAAGATTTATTTTATTCAGAGAAGGTACAAGAGAGGGAGAGGGAAAAGGGGGGAAGACCCAGAGCAGTCTCCATAGTTGTACATCATTAGTTGTGACACAGTTTTATTCCACACAGGTGGATGTGAGGCCACGCAGAGTGGTAACCAAACTGAAGGCATCCCACAGGAGAGGGAGGAACCTTTGCCACCAGGGTGCTAGGATGGCTCAGTGGGTTGAGCGCTCACCTCTCAGCCCCAGCGTCCTTGGATCAAATCCCGGCTCCAGCCTGTGTGGACATGTACATGCTGACTGGAGTGTGCCCCCAGTTTGGATCTCACTGGGGTGGGAGGACCCTGGTTCAGCTCCTGCCCTGGGCCAGAGGCCCCCCAGCCAGTTCCTGCCCTGCATAGCCCCACCCCCACCTGTGGAATGAAACTATGTAGTAAGCTGTTGACATGCAACTATGGACACTGCTCTGGGCCCTCCCCCTTCTCTCTGTCTCTCTGTTTCTCTGTCTCTCTCTCTGTCAAAAACAATAAAAATAGGGGAAAGCCGGGACGGCTCAGCGGGTTGAGCGCTCGCTTTGGGGCCACGAGGACCGGGGATCGAGGACCAGGGATCGAGTCCCGGCTCCGGCCCAGGCGGGACCCACATGCTGAACTGGGGAGTTCCCACAGTTCGGTTCTCTAACTGTCTCTGTCTCTGTCTCTCTCTCTGTCTGTCAAAAGTAAAATAGAAATAAATATGCACTGAAGACAAAAAGATAATTTCTCTCTCTATAAATGTGAAAAGATAAAAATAAAAAAAAAGAGATAAAAAAAAAACCAATAAAAATAAATCTTAAAAAAAAAAGAAGCTTTGTCACCAAGCCATCCCAGCTGATACCAGCTGCTCCACAGTTCAGCATATGGGTTTGCATGGGCCAGAGCCAGGATTCGATTCCCAGACCTGGCAGTTGCAACACAAGAACTCAACCCGCTGAGCTATCCCAGCATCCCTTTCAGGGTTTTTCTAACCTCACTCTGAACCAAGCATTTTTTGAGGGTTCAAACCACCAATGTGGGCCTGGGAAAACACCACTGCATTTTTATAAAATAAAAACAGCTCATCTTATACATAAGAACGTGACTCGTCATTACAAAAGACATGGTAAGCTCATGAAACAGTGTGGCTTAGGGGGATACCGAATGCCCATATCCATGTATCTCACTCTGTGCAATAAATTCTCCGAGGACATTGGTATGATTCAACTATTAAGCCAAAAACAAGGCTGAAAGCTCTTGATATTTAAAGATATCCTGTTTGGCTCCTTTTATGTTTGAATTTCCAGGTGTGAATCTCACAATTTTTAACTACTGACTTCCCCACCTGGCAAGTCTGCAGAATTATTAGTAAACTAACTCCAAATTAATAAAACACAGTTCACATGAATCTGCTTATTCCACTATTTGTCAGACAAACTCTGCTTGTAAAGCCTCACAAAATTTGGTTTCTTTGAACCTTTCAATGCATTATCCAGAAATTGATTCAGTAATATTTTATAGCAGAGCACAGATCTGTAACCAAGATCAGAGTCACTTTTAAAGTTATATAACAATATGTTACATTCACCTGAAAGAGTTTCAGTGCTTTGACCAATCCACCAACTTCGTTTTTCAGAGAGAATATAACCGCCGTCTTGCCACTTTCAGGGGCAGTTTCACTTTTGCTGCTTCCCTTAATGTCTTTTTTATCATCGTTTTTGCCAGAGTTAGCTTTATTTAACTTAAAGGAGAAAAATATTCGTTAGGATTCTCTTTACTAGATTTCTTTCAAATATTCCATTCATATGCTGGAAGCCCCAGCAATTATATAAACTCCAAGAAGTTGCCATGTCAACTCATAACTTTTGATCATAAATATTGGTCCAATTTACTCTGGGAAACTTTCCAGTGCTTTAAGATGTCATCCAGTGGTTGATAATAAAGGGGGATCAGATTTATTCCATTTTAATAGAACACAAATCTGACTATCATAAAGTAGAAAATTATATATAGGAATAAATTCTGCCTTTTTAGATTTATTGTACAGCATAAAATCTGATCTGTTTACCTAGTTGAATCATATGGAAACTATATTATTTATTAAATCTAACAAAAATAAGATTAAACATATTTTTCACAACAATCACTATAGTTTCTATTAGATCTTAAGAACAAATTTTCATCATTCTCAATTACATCAGGTCATGTACGGAAATTGCTAACTTACTTTCTGCAATTAGATCCACATTGCCAATGTGAATTTATCTACAGAAGTTCAGGACAAAGGCAGGTATTCAAATAAGGCTATTTGTGTCAGCAGATGATATCTAAAAAGTGGCTGTTAAGAGTTAGTCACAAAGAAAGGGAAAGAAAAGAAATGGGATGTAGGGGAGAGGTGGAGAGACAGGGAGAAAAAGAGAAAGAACTAGCTAATCATTAGTAACAAAAAGCCATCTGAGAAACTGAAAAAGATTAACACTTTATGAAGCCCTTCAAGATACTATGATACATGACTAAGTACTGACTATTAATCCTATTGGTTAAAGACAGAAATGACAGATTTCAGAAGTTGAGATCACATTGTCAGAAATGCAGAATAAAAAAGCTGGAGATTTTCATTTGACAAACAAGCAAAGCTAGGATACACGCAAATGAAGAAATGGGTAAACAGAGAACTTTCTCCCTGGCATATAATGATATAATACAGTCACACCAATCTATTACTTCTTCATGAAACTGAGAAATATATACTAGATATAAAACCCAGTGAGTAATGATTTGCCCTTGCCTCCCTCTGATTTCTCTACTGGTTTTATTTTCCAATGTCAGTATTGCTTCACTCACTAGATTTATATATCATAAAACAGAATATTTTATTATTTATGACTTGAGGGAGAGAAGTTTATGCAGATATTTTAATTTGATAATATGTTTAGTCATTAAACGATCAAATGTCTTAGTACTCTCACCATCTGATTCTTCCTCATCACATAACACAGATCTTACATATTTAGGTAGCATAATTTATATGAAAGGCTCATATATAAACCATAACTCTGAGTTTTCTTTGTTTTCCTTTAGCAATTCATTATTGACTTCAAATTTCCTCAGTGTAATCACTCAACCAAATGTTCATGAAATTTAAATGTTAGAAAATTTTTGTTTATGTTTTTGGGACAATTTTTGCGAATTAATTTAAATAGTTCTGCAAAACTTTCCCTGATTACTTTTCAATAATTTTAGTAGTAATGATATACTAATACAATGCAACCTCTGGCACACATTTGGAACTACAATATTAAAACAGATTTGTCTACAATACAGACTGACTTGTAATTGTGTGATAAAGTCTGATAATACAGTAATGAAATATTTAATATATTTAATGACTATGAATCTGAATACATTTTCTTTCACTGCCTTTTTAATTAGGTCTTACAACTATTACCTCAAACCAGAATCTAAAATCTTGCAAAATATTACTTTTTTATTCAGTTAATATTTCAATGAAAAACTGCCTTAAATATTAACACAAGTGGTATGTTACTTTTATTACTCCATCAATTAACTGGAAATAATGAGCGACGTGGAAAAACTTTTGAAAGGAACTCGATCTTTCTTTTATTCCAATAACTTTAGGGAAAAAAATGGAAAAATTTACTTCTGCATTTAAAGATCAGTCTTTGTAGATGGAATAGGATATAGGAGACACAACAATCTTTCAGGAACCACAGAAATCTATTTAATTTCTCTCCATGTATCCTACTCATAATAAATGGCCTTTCAAATTCTACACACCTACTTTGGTTGTGGATATAACACTGGTTCATACAACCACTCGTTCTTCATGTTCAGGACCTTCTTTGCTTTCTACTTATAAACTTTGATGAAAGAAGTTCAGCACTACTCGCGGTCAGTACAACTGCCTTGTTTTATGGGGAGAGAAGAAAAATGGGGGCAGACGGAAGGGAGGCAGAGTACACAGATGACGGGGGAGGGAGTTGAGGTGTTGGCTTACTCTGCACCAGGTATCCACGTGGCAACATGGCAGGATAAGACGACTGCTACCCTAGCAAACACTCTCTAGAGAGTGCTAGCTATTCAGTACTCACTGTTAAGCTACCAAGTAGCTGATGCTCTTCGGACACTGCTGAATCCAGGGAAAGCCCCCTCCTTGCCCAGTATTTACTGGAAAACATCATCATCGCCGGCTGCATGGATCCCGTTGTAATTTTCTTTCTCTGCAGCAGGGGGACCAGCGGAGCAGCAGCAGCGCTGGCGGAGATGAGGGAGGTAGCAGCGTGAGAACAGCAGCCGGCTCCGGCACTACCCCGAAACCTGGGGCTGAAGAGAGAGCAACGCGTATCCTCCCCTTCGGAGGCTCCTTTATACGAGTGACTGGGGACTGATGGAACGCTGATTAGAAAGAAACTCATTTCGAGCTGCTGATGGCCACGGTCAGATTACAGGCCCGAAGCCTGGGGTTATCTGTGCTCATGGTGCAATTTGTTTCATAGGTCGAGTAGCCATTTGGGCCTGGGTGGTAAACAATACATAACAGAGTGTTATTTGTAAAAGAAAACATCTGTCCCTTGGTGTTAGCTCTGATCTCTCAAACCTGTTACTGGCAACTTAACCTCAGCCTTTACGTGACTATTCATTCAAAGGTTTTGTGCTTTACTTCCAAAAGGAGGAAAATAATTTCAGATAAATCAGCACTGCTGAACCCTTAAGCCGATTTATTTTGCTAATAAGCTTTTTCCAATCTGATGTGTTATGCTTGTGTGTGTGCACAAGCGTGTGTGTGATGGCTTTCCTAAGAGGCACTTCTTCCCAATTGTGTGATACCACTTGGTGGTGATATTCAGGCAATTGTATTGTAAGAAAATGTGAGGCATTGATTCAGCCATATAGATGAGGGCTGTCTGAAAACAAATCCAGCCATTCTCAATATAACAAGAATGGTTACATGGCTGGATATTTTCAAAAAGAAAAAATATCACGCGTTTATTTGGTTCAGTAATTCCCCTGATCTAAAGAGAAAGATGTCAAAAGAAAACTTTAAACATATACGTAAGCACACCCCACCAAACTCAAATAATCTAAAAGAAAAAAATAAGGGCAAAGTTCTGTTCAACAGATAAATGTATCTTCACTTCTGGGAGATGTTTCCACATCCAATTCCATGTCCTCTTCCTCTTGCAGCCACTTGGACCTTCAGAATAGCAGCTTTTCCCCGTCTGGCCCCTGAGACTTGGTTTTTATTTTTCATTCTCTTTAACATTGATGCATTTTTTTCAGCATGTCAGGCAAAATCAGAAAGCAGATCTTGCTTCCACAGATGTGCACCAGCTCCAGCTGTGCTAGTCGGCCATCTCTGTATGTGACTGTGATGTTGGACATCTGGCAGTTCATGTTGTTCTCCAACTCAGTGAGATTCCCACAGTACACCAGTGTTACACATGTCACAATGTGACCATCAGCCTCATGCAGAACATATGGATATGGATATGCATATATACATACATACACACATACATTCACATATATGCTACTATATATATTTAGCCATATACGTCATATTTTTGTTTCACCACATATATATTAGTTGAGATACTAATCCTAGAATCTTCCTTACTAAGTAGAAAGAAAAAAGAAAGCAAAATATCTATATATCAGTCATTCCATTGATGCTACTGATGGTTACTGAATTTTTCCTCTCCACTTATAACTAGATCAAATCCAACAAATGTGAAATGCACAGACCAATTGATGTACTTATTCAAACTTCAGTAAGTCATAAAGTTGACCACATCACAGGAAAATATTGCCAACCTCCTGAGGATGGAAGACTCATGACCAAATTTGCTTGACCACAAAATGAAACAAAACCTGGAGCTAACATTCCTTGTTTACGTACAAAACAAGAACCACCCCCCCAAAAAAAAAATCAGAACAGGAATGGATAAACTAATACTAACTAGATTTTAATTAGTCCTGTAATTTTGAGGGGAGAGAATTATGATCTGATTTTGGAAATATTGTTTGGCTTGCATTTCCTCTAAAAATCAGCTCTGGCCAGCTAATAGGAAAGTCAAGTTTAAATGCATTGACCAAAGTAATGACAGTAATAGTTAGCTAATATTACTTAGTGCTTAGTATTTGCTGATTTCCAGTCTAAGCCTTTTTTAAGGTAAAAATGAGGTTCACTAGCACAAAACACTTACAAGGTAGTCACTATTATTTACATTTTGTTTGTGGAGAAATCGAGGCACAAAGAATTTAGGTAACTTGTGTAAGAGTTCATACAATTAAAGAGTGGCTGAAGCAGTGTTTCAATTTGGGCAGTCTGACTTCAAAATCCATGCTCTCAACTATTACATTAGATAGCCTCCTGAGTATTCCAAACAAGGAAAAACATCTTAACAAGCATACTCAAGAGACCATACAGAGATTATTTCAGTTAGAACAGGGTTTGAGAAGATGTGTAATTCAGCAAAGATTTCTTAAGCACTCACTTTGTGTTGAGCATTGACACAGAATCCTGGGACTGCACAATAAATAAAATACAGTGCCTACCCTCAAGGAGATCACAGACTAGCTGAAAGAAACACACATGCAGAGGATGCTGGGATGGCTCAACAGATCGAGCACTTGCCTTGTAACCAAAAGGTCTGGGGAGCAAATCCTGACTTCGGATAATACAAACCCAAATGGTAACTGCAGGTATAGCAGTGAAGGTTCTCGCTCCCCATGCAGGAGGCCCCCAGTTCAGTTCCTGCACTGTGTGGCCCCACATTCACCTGTGTGGAATGGAACTACATCACAGCTCATGATGTACAACTATGGAGATTGCTGTGGGCCCTCCCTCCTCTCTCTCTCTCTCTCTCTCTCCCTCTCTCTCTCTTCTGTCTCTCTTTCTCAAACAATAAAAATAAAGAAAAACAAACATGCAAATAAATAAATGAAACAAAATATATTGACTTTTCTACAGAAAACATTAGAAGCACAAGGAATAAAATGCTCAATGTTAAATTAGGGGAGTCTGGAGAGGCTTCTAGAAGGTGTTACCTGAGCTGGATATTTAAAATGAGTTTGCATTTGTCAGTTGGAAGGGAATAGGAGTTGGTAAAGAGCTTATTTCAGGTTGAGAAAACAACATAAGAAAATAGAGGGGATGCTGGGATGGCTCACCAGGTTGAGCACTTGCCTTGCAGCCCCAGGGTCCAAGGATCGAATTCTGACCCCAGCCTGTGCAGACCCATATGTTGAACTGGGGTGTGGCCCCCAGTGTGGTTCTCACTGGGGCAAGCTTCCCATGTGGGAGGCCCACGGCCCAGTTCCCACCTGTGCAGCCCCCACCTACCTGTGTGGAATAAAACTATATCAAAAACTGATGAGTACAAATATGGAGACTGCTCTGGGCCCTCCCCTTTCTCTCTGTCTCTCTCTCTGCCTTTGTCTTTCTCTCTGTCAGAAGCAACAAAATAAAACTAAAAAAAGAGAGAGAGGACAGTGTTGCTCTACAATGATATAGCATGGTTTGGGGTCAAGGGTGCCCAGTGAGAGATAATGCTGAAGAGAAAAGCAAGAACTAACTCCTAATAAACCTTGAATGGTGGGCTTTGTGCTTATCACCTTATCCTGTACGTGGAAAAAAAAGAAAGAAAGAAAGAAAAAACTGGAAGGGCTTTAAGCAAGGCAATAGTATAACCATATTGGTATTTAAGAAAAATAACAGCTTGGAGGAGGACTTCAAGATTGAAGGCATAGGAGAAGCTGGGATGGCTCGGTGGATTAAGTGTTCCCATTGCAGCCCTGGGGACCGAGGATTGAATCCCGGCCCTGACCCGTGTGGACCCATATGCTGAACTGGGGAGTGCTGCCCACGTGGAAGGCCCCCAGACCAGTTTCCGCCCTGCGAGGCCCCCGCCCACCTGTGTGGAACAAAATCATGTTGACAACCAATGATGTACAACTATGGAGACTACTCTGGGCCCTCCCCCTTCTCTCTCTCTCTCTCTCTCTCTCTCTCTCTCTCTCTCTCTCT
>PVKE010035824.1:0-16692 GCA_004027555.1 Craseonycteris thonglongyai
TCTTCAGTGCATATTTATTTCTATTTTACTTTTGACAGATAGAGAGAGAGAGACAGAGACAGAGACAGCTAGAGAACCGAACTGTGGGAACTCCCCAGTTCAGCATGTGGGTCCTGCCTGGGCCGGAGCCGGGATTCGATCCTCGGTCCTCGGGGCCTCAAAGCGAGCGCTCAACCCGCTGAGCCGTCCCGGCTTTCCCAGATTTACTTTTTTAAAGATTATTTTTTATTGTTTTTGACAGAGAGAGAGAGATAAGAGTCAGAGACAGAGACAGAGAGAAGGGGGAGGGCCCAGAACAGTCTCCATAGTTGCACATCATTGGTTTTTCCACATAGTTTCATTCCACAGGTGGGCGCGGGGCTGCACAGGGCAGGAACCGGGCCGGGGTCTCACTCCGGTGAGAACTGAACTGGGGGCACTTCCCAGCTCAGCATGTGGGTCCTCACGGGCCGGGGCCGGAATTCGATCCTCGGTCCCCAGGGCTGCACAGTGAGCGCTTAACCCACTGAGCCGTCCCGGCTTCCCCAAGATTTATTTTTTGAAAGAGACAGAAGGGGGAGGGCCCAGAGCTGTCTCCATAGTTGCACATCACTAGCTTAAGGTGACCAGATGTCCCGCTTTGGGCGGGACAGTCCCGATTTTTAACAATGTGTCCCGCGTCCCGCGGCGTTTTAAAAAAGTCCCGATGTTTGGAAAGAATGCACGACAAGCTAGGGAACGGCGGGAGATAGACCCCATTTTTAATCAAGAACCCCCTCCCCCCCCGGTCCATGGTGTCCCGCTTTACCAATGTTAACATCTGGTCACCTTACACTAGCTTCCAACGTGGTTTCATCCCACAGGTGGGTGCAGGGCTGCACAAGGGTGGAAGTGGAAGGTGAAAAATGCTGAACCTTCCTCCTCCAAAGGCTAAGTCAATAGATGAGGCCTAAATTAGAAAAGAAAATTCCAGAAGCAGAAGCATGTTGTTCAGTTTTGTGGAATTCAATACTGAGTCATCAGCTCAAAGCATTATTAACAGGGTTGCTCCTGGGGACGGCAGTGAGGCCCTAGGGGAGGCCACTGTTTTGCTAATCAGGTCTCCAGAAATTGACCATAAGAAGCATCGAAAAAGAAAACATAACCATTTGGAAGTGAAAGGACATTTCTAAATAAGGTTTGAATAAGGTGACCAGATTTGAACATTGGTAAAGCGGGACACCATTGCCGGGAGGGGGGGCGGGTTCTTGATTAAAAATTTGGTCTATATGGAGCAACAAAAATATTCATAGAACGAAAAAATAGTATTGTAATATATATTTTTTAAATTTCAACGTAAGTACAATTTACAAATATAATACATTAAAAAAAATTATGTATAGTATTATTTTATTCTTTGGCATATTTCTCATTTGAGTGAGCTTTTTTTAGTAGATTGCTGTCGTTTAAAAGGTCATGAAATTTTTCACAAGAATTTGTTAAATTATATTTCACACATAAAATGGCTTTCAAAGTCTCAACACTTAATTGTGATTTTTCTGATGTCCACACTTTATTTACCGTAGAAAAAACGCGTTCAGTCGCAGCATCAGTTCCTGGTAAGGACAGCACGTGTTCCGCAATTT
The DNA here is from genome assembly GCA_004027555.1 of Craseonycteris thonglongyai. Lineage (NCBI taxonomy): Eukaryota > Metazoa > Chordata > Mammalia > Chiroptera > Craseonycteridae > Craseonycteris > Craseonycteris thonglongyai. The sequence goes on from PVKE010035824.1 coordinate 1,605, forward strand.
TTAGTGCGTTATTGTATGGAACGTGGTTTGTTTCAAAATGATGAAATATTTCTAACCATTTGTTCTCCATTGTGATTTCTTCTGATGCCCAAGATTTAACCTTTTCCTTATCCATATATTTTTTTAATAATGATACCTCATTAAAAAGAGCATTTTCGGAAATATTACTATATGGGAAATTTTGAGTAATATGATCGAATGATTTTTGCACAACATTCCAGTTAAGTTCTTGTTTTAATGTAACCCAATGAAAATGTTCAATATCGTTGTAATGTACCGTCCATTCTTCTAAATGATCTACGCAGTTACTATCGAACTTTTTAACGTGATTCATGATATCTGCACAATTTATTGCACCTTGTTCTTCTAGCTGGCTTATACTGTTACGGATAGTTAACGGAAGAAAATTAATTTCTAACCGCTCTTGACACTGAAATTTTAAATTATTAACTTCATTTGCTACTTCTATTACCGAAATTTTGTCACCTTCAATAAATTTTATAGCATTTTGAAAAAGAGCTGCTTGATTGTGTAGAAACTCTAGCCAAATTTTTGAAGATTCTTTTTAAAAAAACTCTTCTAAAATTCTAGGACGTTTATCCTGTGATAGAAAGTAGGATCTCAAAGGATCGTATATTTTCAAAATTCTCTTGACAGCTGGCAAAAGAGCTAACCAGCGCATTTTACTGTATCCAAGTATTTTCTGATATTTGACTTCCGCAGTTTCACAAAATTCTTTAAGCATTTCAACGCGCACAGTGTATATATAGAAATAAGAATATATTTTAATAACAATATTTTCCACATCTACGGGCAACAAGTCAGCAGCTGTTTGAATGGCGTTATGTATTATGTGCACTGCACAACCAACACCAATAATGTTTTGACTAAGGTTTTTGTTTAATTAATAAAAAATATTATTTGTACCTCTTCTCACTTTCCCTCCAAAATTTGCGTTCGTGTTGTCTGCACAATATGCAATCACTTTATGTTTTAAATTGTTTTTTTCCAAAATATTAATAATGGAACTGAAAATTATTTCAGAAGTTTCGCCGGGCAAAGAAACGAAATCTAAAATTCTAATTTTTATTCCAGTTTCCGAATAAAAAAATCTAATAATGGTTGGAAATAACTTTATATCCTTATGATTAGATGCGTCAGAATATATGGATATAAAATTAATTTTTTCTAGATTTTTGTTTAATTCTGAAAATGCAGATGGGGAAAGCACATTACACACAATTGCCTCGGATTTTGTTCTAGCACAGGCCAATTTTTTGTTGAGTAACTTTTTGTCAACTTGTGATGTACAGTCCATAGATCTGAAGGAACGATTGTGATTAATAGCATGAAAAGGCATAAGTCCTTCTGCTAATGCTAATTTCTTTTCTTCATCTCCGTAAGTTGTTTTCCAAAAAAATTCCTGTATTTTGGAGGAAGATGCAGCAGTATTTCAATACCTTTTATGTTTCTGTGTCTCCAAGTGCTTTGAAATATCATTCTTCCCGCCGTGCGAAATAGAAAATTCACCATTACATTTCTCAGATTTTACCATGTAATCGCTTTTGGTTTTTTTAATAAAAAAAAATTCACTTCTTAGATCATTGTTGAATTTGCATCCTCTTTTCTTACTCATTATGTTAAAAATCTAAAAAAAAATAATTTAAAATGATATTATAAATTAGTATACACATATTGCTTAAAAACACAGTAAGTAGGTACATACCGGTAATTACATGAACATATTTTATTGTTAGTTTATAAATTAAGTTACTTTGATTGTTATAAAGTAACTATATTTTAAAAATTATTTTAATTGTAATCCTATATTTTTTTCTAAATAATAACAATACTAACTTGTATTATTTTTCCTCTGAATTTGCCGTAACGTAAGTCGTAAGTGTCACTTTCAAGGCCGGCGCTAGACTTTTTGCCGCCACTATAAAATATAAATAATACGAGTACTGTCTGCTAAAGTCAAGAAAATTTATGTATTTATGAAATGAATACATAAATTACTTACCTAAATTATCTGAATAGCTGATGTGTTGACATCACTTATCTAACTAGCACTAGCGCGCAGTACGATGTGTATCGTCTGAGAGACAGTGACAAAATGTTTTCATCGTTGCCGATGCCAAAAAATGCCATCGTTCATTAAGTCCAAATAACGGTGGTCGAATTCTAACAACTGGTCAACAATGCGAACTTTGATAAGCAGTTCTCGATAATGAGTTCTCAACAACTATTTGTTATTATTAAAGTTTAACGTTATAAAGTTAACAAAAATAATATAAAACTCATATCCTGGCGAAACAGCCACATGGCCGCCGAAAACCGTATATTCCCTTCCCGTTCTTCCGCCGTTCCCTAGCTTGTCGTGCATTCTTTCCAAACATCGGGACTTTTCTAAAATGCCACGGGACGCGGGACAAATTGTTAAAAATCGGGACTGTCCCGCCCAAAGCGGGACGTCTGGTCACCTTGGGTTTGAAGTAAACCTTGAAAGGCCAACAGCCTTTCAAGTAACATAAAGTAACGAGAGAGGAAATAACATGATATAAAACGTGGGGAATAAACCCAAGGAAATTCTGTAAACTCCGCTGAGTTTGTTGCTAAAATATACAGAAAACAACCAATGAAATCTAAAGAAAGTAGTGGGAGGAAATTACTAGAGATTCAAAGCGAACATCAGTCCCATAGCAAAAAAAGGTTGAGTGTTTTTGGGGAAAAAAGGTTGAAAAATCACTGAACGGCCCACTAGGGAAAGAAGAGACTGTCGCAGCTCCCTGCCTGCGTGAGGCAGGACATGTTTATTGTTTTCTCCATTCAGCGGTGGGCGGTGGAGGCTGGCGTGTGGCCACAGGGACATCCGCGCCCAGTTTGCCCCGTGACATTCGCCTGACAATGGAGGTGGGGTTATTTGTGCTCCAGGGAGGAAGAGCGAAGAGAAGCGTCCAGGTGGGAAGCAAAACCCTGCCCCGATGCCCTCAGAACCTTGGCACGAGGCCGCCCAGGGCTGCCGGGGAGGCAGGAACACAGTGATCCAGATGGCACGTCGCTGTCCCCAACGTCTGGGCTCAGTCCGGCAGGAGAACGAGAATGGGTTGGGGTCAGCCCCAGCCAGGGGCTGCCTGGGAGCGAAAACACAGCTCAGGACACCTCATTCCGAGAGGAAAAAGCGAGCGCCCGGCCCCCGGGAGCGTTTGCAAACCGTAAGAGAACATTAGGAGGGGTAACTGGAAGGTTTACAGAAGATGGATGATTGTACCAAATCCTTCATGATCAAAGTTGACCCCGGGAAGGAGAGGAAACAGGACCGGACCAAGCACCCCGAACAAACTGCTGCCGGGGGGCCTGGACGCGGGGTCAGGCAAGCGAGTCCACCCGCCCTGCAGAGAACCGGTGCGGTCTGCTCGTCCCGCTGCTCCCGGGGCTCAAACGCCAGAATCTACCCACCGGAGGGGCCCCTGGTGGGCTCTGCCCCAGGGAAGGTCGCCCCGGCTCAGCCCCAGAAGAGGCCGGTGGTGCCCGCTTCCTCATTAACCAACGGGCGCTGGAGCCACGTGGGGGGCACTGAGTGTCAGAGGCTGGGATGTGAAAGGGCCTTCGGTGCCTGGGGCGTACCTGTCACTGTCCCGCCCCCAATGCCAGGCGCACAACGTGACCTGTAGCTGTGGCCTTGGTCCCTGTCCCTTTGCCAACGATTAATCTGCACCCATGGGCTTAGGATGCAGTTTCAGCCGACTGGGCAAGAGGGGAGTCTTCAGGGGGCTCCCCTCAGGAGGAGAGCATGTCTCCCGTCCCCATGCAGGAGGCCCCCAGCCCAGTTCTCGCCCTTTGCAGCCCCCTGCCCTGTTGGGAGCCGGTCGGAGCCTGAACGGAAAGGTTTCGGGGGGGCCTCGATGGCAAAGCCTCGGTTCCCCACTTTCGTCCCCCTTGGGGGGTACTTGGGTGATTAGATATAGAAAAGTGTGTATCTGCAGCTTCGCATGGAGGCTGGGCAGCAGAGGCCAATGGATTAACGGCTCATGATCTCCGTGCCAAAGCCTTCGCTGGAGGGGCGGTTACCTGCTGCAAGGACCTGTTGGCACCGTGCTTTGCTATGCGGGTGCCTGTTCCTTGCAATGGTAAACTTTTGGGACATAAGATAAGCAGTAAAGCTATTGGGGGCTGCGCCTACTGAGGACAGCGGGCTGACACCTCTGTTGGTCTTTAAGGTCTTCAGTTCCCAACTTCGGTCATCCAGGCTGGTTCCTGGCACCGACCACCCGTGTGGAATGAAAAGGGATGACGCGCAACTATGGCGACTGCTCTGGGCCCTCCCCCTTCTCTCTGTCTCTCTCTTTGTCAAAAACAATAAAAATAAATCTTAAAAAGAAAACCCAGAGGATAAAAGATGGCGGCATGAGAGGAGAACCCCGATACCTACCTGGGAGGGGACTTATGAACAGAGGGGAACCCACAGGGAAAACCCTGAGAAGCACCCTCAACTGAGAGAACCACGCAACGCAGAACAACACCCGAAGGTTAGAAAGAAAAGGGGAGACCAGGATGGGGAGGGGCGGGAGCTGGGCTGGGGTCCCCCGCATGGGAAGCTCACCCCAGTTCAGCATGTGGGTCCACATGGGCCGGGCCGGGATTCGATCCTTGGTCCTGGGGCTGCAAAGTGAGCGCTGAACCCGCCGAGCCCTCCCGGCCTCCCCTGCTTTCTTTTTCTTGTTTTTTTATTTTTATTACATCGGTCTGGCCCCTGGATCGCGGTACAGAGAACCCCGAAGGTCCTAGGCTAACGATGGCTCGTAGGCATCAGATGCTCCGCTCCCCTCTTACAGGGACGCGGATCCAAACAAGATCCCGTCTTCGCCTCGGGGAGGGGAGGCGAGAAACGGCAGCGCTGGGAACACTGGGCTGGAGCTGGGCAGGCTGTGGGGACGCGGTGCCCTTGCCTCCCCTGCGGTCGGAGCACAAATGGGCACAAGTTCCCGGGAGGCCCGGGGGCGTGCCCGCCGTGCCCGATCGTGTGTGCACGTCCTGTGTCCCCCCAAACCCCTTGCTACGACTTACAGGCAGCCGGGTGTGCGGGGCCCGTGAGGGTGGAGGTGAGAGGAGGTCCCGGCAGGGGAGATGCGCTCATCCAGGCCGACCGCGGGCACAACGGGACGATCGCCCGCGGTGTCTGCCTCACCCGGGGGGCTCTCCAATGTGGGCGACCTTCAGAGACCCCTGCGGAGCTGGGCCTGGTCCCCGGGGCGTGTTGTTGGAGGGGCTTTTGGGGGGCGTGGGAGAATCCGCATTCCCAGGAAGCCCCCTGGGGGTAGGGCCGGTCCCAGGGGCCCCCTCGGGGAGAAGGGCTGCCCACCGGGAGCCGGGGCCCACTGGGTGCCCGTCAGCAGGCAAACGCAGATGACACCGCGACGACGTGCCACCGTGTCTCCGTTCGGATGGTTAACGTTTGGTTTTGTTTTTTTACACCAATAGCGATACCCCCGGACGCCAGTGAGGGCGGGACGTTGCTGAGCGTGAAACGGTGTAGCAGCCACGCTCCCAAAGGCAGGGGCCGCCCGCCTCTCACAGGAGGCCACGCGTGCTTGGCGCACGGCCCAGCCTGCGTCCCGAAGCCGGGGAAACTGAGGCTCACGCGCAAGTCTGCACACGGAAGCCGCGGCGGCTGGATTCGTGACCACGAGTGATTGGGAAACGAGCCAGAAGCAAGATGTCCTTCAACGCTGGACGGTCAGTCACCCTGTGGGACGTCCCTGCTGCGAATGACTAGTCGGCCAGGAACGGGAGCCAGCGGGTCAGACAGGGACCGCGTGAGGGGGTCTCAAGGGCGTTAGGCGAGTACGAGGGGACAGCCAGCCCCCCACGAGGAGACTCCCCGACTCCACTTATGGGACGTTCTCGCCGTGACCGCGTGACGGACGCGGGGAACAGATCCGTGGTGGTCGTGGACAGAGCCGGGCAGGAGGGCAGGGGGCCGTGGCCGGGTGAGCTCAGCGCAGGGACACCCTTGGTGATGGATTGTGACCTTGGGGGGCGGGGGGGTCACATGAGTCTGCACACATGAATCGTGTAGAGCCGCGCGCACACGCGTGCACAAGTGCGTGTAAAACTGGGGAAACGTGAGGCCGGTGGAGTGTATGAACGCGTTTCCCGGTTGTGAGAGCAGGATGTGTGCAAGGTGTCACTTACCCCGGAGTTGGGAAAAGGATTTAGGATCTTTCTCTTGTTTCTTAAAACTGAATCTACAATTGCTTTTTTTTTAAAGATACAATTTATTGATTTTGACAGACAGAGAGAAGGGGGAGGGCCCAGAGCCGTCTCCACAGCTGCACGTCATCCGTTTTCAACAGGGTTTCATTCCACACAGGTGGGCGGGGGCCTCGCGGGGAGGGAACCCGGCTGGGGGCCTCCCCCATGGGAAGCTCACCCCAGTTCAGCATATGGGTCCCCACGGATCGGGCCAGGACTCGATCCTCAATCCCCGGGGCTGAAAAGCGAGGGCTTAACCCCCGGAGCCCTCCTGGCTTCCCCTACAATCACTTAAAATGAGTTTTTTTTAAAAAAATAAAACTGTCAATGAGAGAACTAGACAGAGCGAGCACAGGGCCAGGTGAAGGCACTCGGCCCCGTTCACACACAGGAGCCTTGGCCGCCGGCGCCCGGGGCTCAGATGCGCTGGCCCAGGGCCCTCCCAGCTGACAGAAAGCTGTTGGGTCTTTGGCTCCGGGACCTCCCCTTCCTCTCCCCGGTGGGGTCCATCAAGAGGCCTCCAAGCCGCAGGGGAAGGCCCAGCCTCCTGCCCGCGCACAGGGCCTCAGAGAGCCGTCCACCCAATGGCGTGGGCCGAGGGCGGGAGGAGTGAGTCCCTGCGCCTATAAAGCCAGGCGCTTCCAAGCAGAGGAGGAGGAAGGAGCAGATGCTGGGCCGGCAGACACGAGTGCTCCCTCCACACGGCACTGCCCTGAGCCCCGAACGGCCCCGCGCTGCCGCCTCAGCCCTGCAGAGCCTCCGCTAGTCTTCTGTTACCGGATCGGCCCAGCCCCAGTCTAGGCCCCGAGCACCAGTCTAGGCTCTAGCCCAGGCCCCAACCCAGGCTAGGCCCCGGCCCCAGCCCTGGCCCCTGCCTAGGTACCAGTGTAGGACCCAGTCTAGGCTCCAGGCCCCGGCTTAGGCCCCAGGCCAGTCCCCGCTCTTGTCCTCAGGCTAGGCCCCAGTCTAGGCCCTGGTTTAGGCCCCACGCTAGGCCTCAGGCCTCGGTCTAGGCCCCAGGCAAGGCCCTGGTCTAAGCCCCAGACTAGGCCCCAGGCCCCAACCCAGGCTAGGTCCCAGGCTCTGGCCCTGGCCTAGGCACCATTGTAGGCCTCAAGCCCCAGTCTAGGCCCTAGGCACTGGTCTATGCCCCAGTCTAGGCCCCAGTCTAGGCCCTATTCTAGGCTCCGGTCTAGGCCCCAGTCTAGGCCCCAGGCCCCGGTCTAGGCCCCAGTCTAGGCCCCAGGCCCCGGTCTAGGACACAGACTAGGCCCCAGGCGCCGGCCTAGGCCCCAGGCCAGGCCCCGGTCAAGGTCACAAACCAGGCCCTGGTCTGGGCCCTAGGCCCCAGGCCAGGCCTCGGTCTAGGCCCCTGACTAGGCCCCAGGCCCTGGTCTAGGCCCCGGACTAGGCCCCAGGGCCCGGTCTAGGCCACAGGCCCCGGTCTAGGCCCCAGTCTAGGCCCCAGTCCCCAGTCTAGGCCACAGACTAGGCCCCAGGCAAGGCCCCGGTCAAGGCCACAAAGCAGGCCTCGGTCTGGGCCTCAGGCACCAGTCTAGGCCCCAGGCCCCGGCCTAGGCCCCAGGCAAGGCCCTGGTCTAGGTCCCAGATAAGGCCCCAGATAAGGCCCCAGGGCCCGGCCTTGGCCACAGGCCAGGCCCTGGTCTAGGTCCTGGTCTAGGCCCCAGACTAGGCCCTAGGCCAGGCCCTGGTCAAGGCCACAAAGCAGGCCCCGGTCTGGGCCCTAGGCCCCAGGCCAGGCGCCGGTTTAGGCCCCAGTCTAGGCCCCAGGCTAGACCCCAGACCCCGGCCTAGGCCCTGGACTAGGCCCCAGACCCCGGCCTAGTCTCCACGCTGGACCCCGATCTAGACTCCGGACTAGGCCCCAGACCAGGCTTAGGCCCCAAACCAGGCCCCAGGCTAGGCCATGGTCTATGCCCTAGTCTAGGCCCCAGACTAGGCCCCAGGCCATGGTCTATGCCCCGGCCTAGGCCCCAATCTAGGTCCCAGGACCCAGCCTAGGCCCTGGTCTAGGCCCCAATCTGGGCCCCAGGCCAGGCCCCGGTCTAGTCCGCAGGCCCAGGCCTAGATTCCAGCCTAGGTTCTGACCACGGCCCCAGCCCCGGCCCCGGCCCGGCTAGAGTGCACACACAACACCTTATCCTGTGAGTTGATCTGCATGTCACCCCGGCAGGCTGACCTGCAGGATCCCAGAGTCTGCGGCCAGCCTTCTGTTGGGACGCCCCTCTCTGACCACAGTACTGCTGGGCCTGGGCACCCCTCTTTCTCTGGGTTACAGAACCAGTCTGCTTGCCCCCCACATCCCCACTGGAGCTCCTGTCCAGACTCCCATGCCCTCTACGAAGGGAATTGCCGATGAGTGGTCCTCTGACGTGTTCTTGGCTCAGGTGACTTTCCAACTACACTTTCAGGTTGTCCCGACAAAGCTCTGTGCACCCCCATCCGCCAGCGTCCCCATCCCACCCCCCTGGAATCAGGCCTGTCCCCAAAGTCTGCCTCTGAGCTGAGACCACGGGTCTGGGAGCTTCCTCCCTGCCCCTGGGGGTGACCTCGGGCCAGTCACCAATGCCCTGGGACTCAGGTGCCCGCAGGGAAGAGACAGTGAGGGAAGAGATTCCAACGTCTTAGCAGCAATCGTGCTCAACGGCGTGGCCGGCCACTCGGCCCCATTTACATGGGTTCTGGCAAAGCCGAACTGAAGTCAGAGACCCGTCTGGTGGGCGGAACACTGAGGGACTTTAGTGCAGGGCTTCCAGGCTCATCTCCAGGGGAATGATGTGCCTGAGACATTCCCGGGGCAACAATCCAGTCCTTTCTGGTGGTCAGCCTGGTGCCACGCAGCAGGACGACTGGCCACAGTGTCACCGGGCAGGATGCGGGCTGGAAACACAAGGGACAAGGAGACAAGGAGTCAGGAGACAAGGGACAAAGGGGCTTGGGCAGGTCCTGCCCCTTCCCTTGAACTCCCCATCGCTGTCATTTGTGATGCCGACTTCAAATATTTGGAGGATACGAGCTTTTTCTTAATCGCTGAGATGTGGTCCCCCTCCTGGCACCTCGGGTGCTGCTGGGCACCAGCACGAACTCGATGTTTCATAGCAGCAAAGTCTGTGACCTTCGTTCATGCGTTCATTCTTTTGCAGGTAACAGTCAGGCACACATCTCGGCTTCCACGGCGCTTACGTTCTAGGACTGGGGACACAGGCAAGAGGAACAAGGTCAGTCCATACAGCAGACGGCAGGGGAAGGGCGCTAACGTGCTCTGGGGACAAGGAGGCAGGTGCAGGGTAGGGCAGCTCCCGAGGTTGGAGGAGGAACGGCCAGGAAAGGAAGAAAAGTCCTGACACAGGCCAGCCAGCCAGCCAGCTGCCCCTAGCAGAGGGGGCAGGACCCCTGAGCTTCAGGTAGAGCGCCCGGAACAGCCCCCAGTGGGAAGGGACACCGTGTCCGGGCATCACTCCCATCTCATGTGACCTGCTGGTTGCCGCCGGGTGGCTTACAGCAGACACGCAGGGCTGGGAGCCCCTGGGACCACCCCCCTGGTCAGGGCGCTGCTATTTCTCCTGGCTCCCTGGGGAGCACTGTCAGCAGAAAGGACAGCGCACGGGGCACCCTGCTCTTCAGGGGGTGTTTGAGTCCAGGCTCCCAGCAAAACGTGGGGTGCTGTGTGCCTCACCCCACTTCCCAGAGCCCACCTTCCTGTCTGTTAGTGACAGGGCTCCGCAGCTGCCCAGTGGAGACCACATTTCCCCGCCTCCCTTGCAGCTAGGCACGGCCATGCTCTTGCCCAAGGACTACGATAGGAAGCGATGTCACTCACTGCCTTTAAGGGAAATTGCATGGCCTCTACTTCCTTGTCTCCCTCTCTCCGGGGTCTGGAGTGTGGGCGAGTGGTGGTGCATGAACCCTGACTTGAATGAGAACATCTCTGGCACCAACAAGGGAGAAAGAACAAACCTGGGACCCCGAGGGTCATCCTGGAGCCGAGTCACCTCCCTGCTCAGGTCCGCCCTCCGTCTCTGGGATGTCACATGAGAGAGCAAGAGAACAAGCTGTTCTGCGTCCATCCTGTGCACTGGAGCCGCTGTTCCAGCCACGTCGCCTGTGCTATAACGAAGACAGTGAACAGGAAGAGGTCTGAGCAAGCAGGTGACGAGTGTAAGTGCCCATGTGCTTGTGCCCAAGGCTGGCGAGCCCTGGCGGCGTGCCGGGTCCTCTCTCCTGGGTGGGGCGCTAAGCACGCCGAGCAGAGCACCCGGGACGCAGCTGGTACCTGTCTGACTAGCTCCGGGCCTCAGGGGTTCCATTCTGAGCTTGCGTCCCCTGTCCTCTAAAGCCACCTGCTTCCCTGCTCTCTCCCAGTTCCTGGCCCCCTGGGCTGAGCTGTGCCCTGGGACTTGGGGGTCTTGTGCAGAGAGGGCTGCACAGGGACCTCTCAGTCAGGCCTGGGGACCAGGCAGCGGTCCCAGGGCCCACACACCCTGGCTGGTGTCATCCTGCCTGTGTTCTCTGGGTGGTTTCACCGCGTGGTCACCCCCTATCCTACGTATGAAGCAGAGCCCGGGGGTGGGAACCTGGGTGTCAGCTTCCTAGTGCCGTGCAGTGACCTCGTATGAGCTCACGCTTCCGTGGGGCAGAAGTCAGGGTGCGCCCAGCGGGTGATCTGTTCCCGGTGTCCCATCGCTGATCCCAGGGTGTCTGCGGGGCTGGGCCCTCGTCTGGGGCCCTGGGGAGGAAACCGTGTCCAGGGTCACTACTTGTGGCTGTGGGGCTGGTCCCCAGTCCCTTGTGGGCTGCTGACCACCTGTAGCTCTTACACAAGGTCCCCGTCCCGTCCGAAGCCAGAGAGCCGTGGCACGTGGTCACTTCCTCATCCTTGGACGTTGTCTGATGGCCCTGCTGCCACCAGGCTGAGAAAACGCTCAGCCCTTAAAGGGGCTACAGGATTGAGTCAGGATCACAAGACAACCATGAAGACAAATGGACTCAAAGTGCCCTTAAAAGTCACTTTAATAACAAAATTCCTTTTGCCACGTGCGATGACATGCTTACGGACATGATTCTGAATTTTTAAAAATTGTTTTGGGGAGGCCGGGATGGCTCGGTGGGTTGAATGCTTGCTTTGCAGCCCCGGGGACCGAGGATCGAATCCCGGCCCCGGCCCATGGGGACCCATATGCTGAGCTGGGAGCTCCCCCAGTTCAGTTCTCACCGGGGTGAGACCCCGGCCCAGCCCCTGCCCTGTGCAGCCCCGCCCACCTGTGGAATGAAACTATGTGGAAAAACCAATGATGTGCAGCTGTGGAGACTGTTCTGGGCCCTCCCCCTTCTCTCTCTCTCTCCTTCTCTCAAACAATAAAATAAATCTTAAAGAAATAAAAAAAAGCATCTCGAGTTCCGTGTGAGTCCTGTGAGTCACGGGGAGACCCCAAGTCTTAGCTCGTTCACACAGGCTGGGGGTCACTGGCTTGAGCAGAGCTACCGGTCAGAGCACAGACACCCCATAAACCAGCGACGCAGCCTGAGCGTGAAGCAGAGAACGCGGCTCGTGGGACGGCCCGTGGCCCGGGGTCCCAGGGAGCGGTGGGGTGTCAGGGAAATGGAGCCCGGATGCCTGTCTGTGTACAGGGGTCCCCCGTAGGCACCCCAGTCGACCGAATCCCCAGGCCTCCCGGGTTTAACAGCAGCCCAATGGTTTGGTGCAACAGCCCAGGTTTTCTCCATGTGAGTCACGCGCACGAGCCTGAGCACCTGCCCAGCGGGGACGTCTGTGCCGGCGCTTAGGGCCCGGGCCGCCCGCAGACGCCGTCTGTCTGTGACCTTCAGTCGTGTGACCCTGGACCCCGGCTGAGCGGCTGGAAGGGGGGAAGCGCTCCGAGGCTGCAGGCCCTGCTTCGCAGAGGCCTCTGCGGCGTCCGTGGGAGACGCTGTGGCTTGTCCTGCGCGTCCTCTCCCATCGCGACCCTGAGGACAGCCAGGTCCCCGTGTCTGCAGTGCCCGGGAGACCCCCAAGTTCAGCGCATCAGGCCAGGCACCCAGCGCTGTGTCCCGCTTCCCGCCCGCGGCCTCCTCTGCCCCCGGGGGCGGTGTCTGCGGCGATTCCTGGCTCCTCCCAGCCGCTCGGGTGGCACCTGGGCCGGGCACTGGATGCACCTGTGTTCGCGGCGCCGGCCCCGCGGCCCCTGCTCCCCGCGTGCTCGCGTGGCGGGCTGGCCGGCGTTTCTGGGGGACCCGGGAAGTGGACACGCGTCAGACAGCAACTCTGTGCTCGTTGCAAACACGAGTGTGGAGATCGCAGCTCTTGGGGAAGCCGGGAGGGCTCAGCGGGTTCAGCGCTCGCTTTGCAGCCCTGGGGACCGAGGATCGAATCCTGGCCCCGGCCTGTGCGGACCCACATGCTGAATTGGGGTGTGCTTCCCATGCGGGAGGCCTACCGTTCAGTTCAAAAATAAAAAATAAAATAAAATAAAGAGAACGCATCTCTTGCATGGCCCCCACACGCTCCTTCATTACTTAGGGGTCCCGTCGTCCCGGTTTGCCCCAGACTCAGGGGTTTCTTGGGATGTGGGACATGCGGTTTTAAAACGGGGGTACGGAAGCCGGGATGGCTCAGTGTGTTATGCGCTCACTTTGCAGCCCCGGGGACCGAGGATCAAATCCCGGCCCGTGCTGACCCATATGCTGAGCTGGGGAGCGTCCCCAGTTCAGTTCTCACCAGGGTGAGACCCCGGCCCAGTCCCTGCCCTGTGCAGCCCCACCCAGCTGTGCAATGAAACTATGTGGAAAAACCGATGATGTGCAACTATGGAGACTGTTCTGGACCCTCCCCCTTCTCTCTGTCTCTGTTTCTCTCTCTCTGTCAAGAATAATTAAAAATAAATAAATAAATAAATCTTTAAAACGGGGGTAGAGTGGTTCCCCGAGATGTGAGAGTAATGAGGTCCAAAGGCAAAAGGCCTGGACCAGATGGCTTTACCAATGAGTTCTACCAGTCATTCAAAGAAGAACTAACGCCCATCCTCCTCAAACTACTCCAGAAAATTCAAGAGGAGGCGGTACTACCCAACTCTTCCTATGAAGCCAATATCTCCCTAATACCAAAACCTGGGAAAGACAATACCAAAAAGGAAAACTATAGGCCAATCTCACTGATAAACACTGATGCAAATACCTTAAGAAATTCTTCTTTCTTTTTTTTTTTAATATTTATTTATTTATTTTTATTGTTTTTTGACAGAGAGAGAGAGAGAGATACAGAGAGAGAACTGAACTGGAGGAGCTCCCAGTTCAGCATATGGTTCCGCACGGGCCGGGGTCGGGATTCGATCCCTGGTCCCCAGCGCTGCAAAGTGAGCGCCCAACCCACTGAGCCATCCCGGCTTCCCCTGCAAATATCTTAAATAAAATTTTAACTAACAGAATACAACAAGGCATTAAAAAGATTATTCACCATGACCAAGTGGGATTCATCCCAGGGTCACAGGGATGGTTCAACATACGCAAATCAATCAATGTAATCCAGCACGTAAACCAAACAAAGGATAAAAACCACACGATTATCTCAATCGATGCAGAAAAAGCATTCGAGAAGACACAACACCCATTTATGATAAAAACACTGAAAAAAATGAGAATTGAAGGAAAGTATCTCAACATAATAAAGGCCATATATGATAAACCCTCAGCAAATATTATACTGAGTGGGGAAAAGCTGAAGCCTATTTTCCTAATCAGGAACAAGACAGGGATGCCCCCTGTCACCACAGCTGTTCAACATAGTTCTGGAAGTTCTAGCCAGAGCAATCAGACAAGAGAAAGGAATAAAAGGTATTAGAATCAGGAGAGAAGAAGTTCAACTGTCACTCTTTGCAGATGACATGATCCTGTATATAGAAAACTCTACAGACTCTATCAGAAATCTATTACAAATAATAGACAAATACAGTAGAGTTGCAGGATACAAAATCAATGTCTCAAAATCAACTGCATTTTTGTATGCCAAGAATGAGACTTCAGAAAGAGAGATGAGAAGATCCATTCCCTTTGCCATTGCAAACAAAAAAATGAAATACCTAGGTATAAATCTAACAAAGAACGTGAAGGACTTATACACTGAAAACTATAAGACACTCTTAAAAGAAATTAAAGAGGATACAAAGAAATGGAAAGACATTCCATGTTCATGGATTGGAAGAATTAACATAGTTCGAATGGCCATACTCCCCAAAACAATATACAGATTCAATGCCATTCCCATCAAAATCCCACAGTCATTCTTTCAAGAAATAGATTTAAAAAATCATCAAGGGGAAGCCGGGATGGCTCGGTGGGTTAGGCGCTCACTTTGCAGCCCTGGGACCAAGGATTGAATCCCAGCCCCGGCCCATGTGAACCCATGTGCTGAACGGGGAAGTGCCCCCAGTTCAGTTCTCACTGGGGTGAGACCCCGGCCCAGTCCCTGCCCTGTGCAGCCCCACGCCCACCTGTGGAATGAAACTATGTGGAAAAACCAATGATGTGCAACTATGGAGACTGTTCTGGGCCCTCCCCCTTCTCTCTGTCTCTGTTTCTGTATCTCTCTCTCTGTCAAAAACAATAAATAAATCTTAAAAAAAAAAAATCATCAAATTTGTATGGAACCACAAAAGACCACGAATCGCAAAAGCTATCCTAAGAAAGAAGGATAAAGCTGGGGGCATCTCACTGCCTGACTTTTATCTGTACTACAAAGCCTCAGTAATCAAAACAGCTTGGTACTGGCAGAAAAACAGACCCATGGACCAATGGAACAGAATTGAAAACCCAGAAATAA
>PVKE010035825.1:0-16692 GCA_004027555.1 Craseonycteris thonglongyai
CTTCAGTGCATAGTCATTTCTATTTTACTTTTTGACAGATAGAGAGAGAGACAGAGACAGAGACAGTTAGAGAACCGAACTGTGGGAACTCCCCAGTTCAGCACGTGGGTCCTGCCTGGGCCGGAGCCGGGATTCGATCCTCGGTCCTCATGGCCTCAAAGCGAGCGCTCAACCCGCTGAGCCGTCCCGGCTTTCCCCTGTACAGTGTATTTCTGAAAGGAACAGGTATATGAGGGCTGTCTGGAAAGTATCTACCCATGTAATATGGAAAATAGAGACATTTAGGGCTGGATTTTTTTCCAGACAGCCCTCGTATAATAAAGGAAAACTACATGGAGCCTAGAGAACTTAGGGCTGCTGAGTGAATATTCAAAGACTTATTGCTTAGGACAGAGAAATCAGGATACCACATTATAATTTGATTTTTGTGATGCAGAAAAGGACTACTGAAGGCCATGAAGCCTAGTCTTGGTTCTTCACTTTGCATAGCAGAACTCAAAACTTTGTCAGTTATATGGTCTGTTCATCTTTAATATTCTCAGCACTTACGATGGTGCCTGGTACACAGCAACACCTAGATACTAAGAATTCTAAATTGAGTTGTGTTGTATGGGATGTTGTGGCTGTGTCCTCATGATTTTACTCTTATAAATTACAGTCATTTTTCATTTTGGTATCATCAACTACAGTAAGTGTACCCCTGCCCCCAAAAGATGGCTGCTGTCAATGGATAATATACTAGGAGGACACACTGAAAACACATTTATGTCTGAATATTTTCCATCATACAGAGACAGAAAATTTGTATTGTTAGAACATACCTCCAAAAGCCAGTCTAGAAGTATTGACCTCATATGTGGTTCCAAGTCAGAATGCAGAACTTCAAAATGTTTGTCATGAACATATTGGGTCTCTTTCTTTAGCATGTTTAGCCAAACATCCTTTGAACATCCCCAGCTATGGAAAGGGGGAAAAAGTAATCTGTATGATCTACATCATACACAGGCTATCTGTTTTACACAGAAAAAACCTCAACTTTAAGACTTTGAAGTCCAACTTTCAATTAGAACTTGAAAGAAGCTCTTAAAGTAAATTAGGAAAAAAATTGCTACCTTAACTGTTAGAAACCCTTTCTTTAGCATGAAAAAATAGAAGCCTGAAATTATACAGCATGAACTTGGATTATAGGAATTATATTGAGATTTCAAGAATGTTTTCTAGTCCCCATTTATTTATAATTTATAAAGGTTCCTGCTTAATATAACCATGTTTTCTCAAGAGCAATACTAAAAAGGTTAAGTATTTAAAGCATATGATCCCAGTAGAGACAAGTCTCAATCATCTCCAAATAGATCATCAATAATAGGGTCACCTACAGTGGGAGTATGGCAGGACAGAATAAGTGTAAGGAGGGGATTGGTGCTTTTAAATGTTTTGAGTCCATTAATTTGTTTATTAAAGCAAATGTAAATTACTACACTATATATTTTGTATAAGCTGTATCTCTTAGTCATATTAACTAGAAAAATTATACAATAAACTTCACTAAACTTGGTTAAGAAATAAATGGGGTTGATATAGCCAATGTAAATGTTGTCTGTAGATGTTAAAATGCTTCTATCTTCTGATAAGGCCAACAGTACTCAGCAACCAAATGAAATAACTTTATGGAATCACTGCTTTAAATTTCCATATCATCTGCAAACAGCACTACTCAGATAAAATATGCTTAAATATTAGTAAAGAAAGCAATTTTTACAAGTTTTTCTACCTTATAATGAAGGCAAAAAATAACTACAAGCAGTGAAATCAGTACAATTTTAATCTTTGACATTAAATTACTGAAATTTTTCTTACCTTAAATCAGGTAAAGGTGAAGGATTAATAAAAATATTTTTAAATCTGTAATTTGTAAATCTGGAGAAGTCACTTGTTTCTATTTCTTTGTGGGGTGTTTCAATAATAATGCAAGGACTGATCCCCCCAGATAATACAGGTGGCCAACAATTCTGTCATTTAAAAAAAAAAAAAAAAAAAAAGCATATCTATTTGTGCAATAGGAAACCAGCTTTGTCTTGGATCTTTCATAAATGGAAGCTAATATTTCTAAACAGTCTATAATTCTTCCCAAACACCATCATTAGCTAACATTGCTGACAATCTAGTTTAAGTTGATATTTATATTTTATAATTAAGCTCTATAGCTCAGGGGTCAACCTTCAGGCCATGGACGGTAGTGGTCCATGGCCTGTTAGGAACTGGGCCACACAGCAGGAGGTGAGTGTGAGTGAGGGAGTGAAGCTTCATCTGTATTTACAGCTGTTCCCCATCACTTACATTACTGTCTGAGCTCTGCCTCCTGTCAGATCAGCAGTGGCATTAGATTCTCATAGGAACGTGAACCCTATTGTGAACTGTGCATGTGAGGGATCTAGGTTGCATGCTCTTTATGAGAATCTAATGCCTGATTTGAGGAGGAGTTGAGGCAGTGACACTAGCACTGGGGAACAGCTGTAAATACAGATTAACATTAGCAGAGAGGTTTGACTGCACAGAGACCATAACAAATCAATTGCTTTCCAGCTCATATCAAAACCCTATTAGTGAGTGGCAAGTGACAAACTGCATCTGGTGGCAGCTTTATAGTGGCAATTGAGTTGATCTAGTTCAATTGTACAGCTGCATCTGGTGGAGTGCTTTAAGTCTGAATCCGATAACTTATTTTAGTCCACACGTGACCTGCCCATTATTTTATTTACTACTTCTGTGCACACCATCCTCTACTACTACTTTCCTGCACCATCCTCTGCCCTGAAACCATCCCCCCCACCCCCCGACTCCTCCCCATCTCTGGCCCTGGTCCATGGAAAAATTGTCTTCCATGAAACCAATGCCTTGTGTCAAAAAGGTTTGAGACCACTGCTATAGCTCCTACCAATCTTCATAAAGAGTAACAGGATGTTTTAGACACAAAATATAATTCTGGAGATACAAGACATTAGGTATTGGGGGAAGGGAGGAGTAACAAAATGCATCTGCAGTGATACGGATTACTTTTAAAATTATGAAACTTGAATTTAGCAATAGTGGCAAGGACATCTTGTTTTATAAAAAGCTTCCCCCTCCCCTCACCCCACAGTTAAGTTTGCTCCCATAAGTTAGATTACTTGCAGGCAAAACCTTATAAATGGAAGCAAGTGGAATCAATTACTTAAATATTTATTTAAAAGACCAATTCCCTAATCAGTGCTGTTTCAGAGAGCCACTGTCTCTAGTGTTTTCTGTACAACAAATGGCTAGGTGCCGGTCTCTGTGACCTCACACCCTACTTATGACCCAAGGAGTAGCTATTAGAACTCTCCACTATAGTCAGAGAACAAAGACCAGTACATTGGACAGATCAGGCAGGCCCTGGCTCACTAGGCAGCTCCAAGACGGAGAGAATTTACAAAGAGGAACCAGCTGCTTCAAGGCAAACTTACTCTGCGGTTGTACTAGGGTTAAAGCACGTACAACAAACCACCTTCCTGCTGACCTCTAGGGGCATCAAAAGTGTCAAAGGAATCTTTACACTGCAAAGCAGTAATAGTTCTATTCTTATTCATCCTGCATTTATTTTACCCAAATCCACCCAGACCAGTTCTGCATTACCCTAATCTCATACTGATGTTTCTTGGCGACCTCCTCTTTTCTTTTTTTGACACCCTGGAAAATGGAAAAGACTGCTGTTAAAATAAGGTCTTCAAAGAATTTCCTATCCTCCCTCTCTCCCCCTAAAACTCACCTGAGCTGTTTTTCTCTTCTTGGCCTGAATTATTTGGGCTTCTTGGAGGGACTCCGTCTGGCTGTGCTGGGGCTGCTGCTTGGCTCGCAAACGGCTACTATGGTAAATTTTTTGAAAGAAAGTTTAATAAGTCATGCATTTCAAGGAAGCGGCTAACTTTGAAACATATCTCTGAGACAAATAATGTTACCTGCGTCTTGACATTCTCTTCTTTCAAGTGTATGAAACCTCTGGAGGGGAGAGAAGAAACCGGCGTCAAATACATTGTCATCCATATTCTCCAAGGGCCAATCAGACGCTGACAGAGGTTACAACTAAGCCCCTCATGAGATGGCCAGAACCATTCTACCATGCTGTCTTTGGCACTATAATAGTTCATGGTATTAATTTTGGACACATGCCTATATTTCAACTTATTGTACAGCCAGGACACGAGTGTCTTCGTATTTACGAAGTACACCCCAGCATCCTGAATGCGCGGTGAGGCACATCTCCCCCAAAAGGGTCTTCTCTGCGTCTTCCACCCTATCCCCCGTACACCTCGCGTGGGGCTTGGGCAGCACCCCCACTTCTCTCTCTCATCCTGTATCTGCCGTGGAGAAAGGAGGTTGTTGGGGCGAACGCTGTGGAGAAGCCGGTTCCGCGCCAATTTGGAGAGCGGCAGTGGCGAGGAAGCAGAGGGCGGAGGGAACTGAGACTTATGTCACGTCCTTCAGTCTCATTTTCCTCGTTCCCAGCCCCACTGAGCCCTGCCGTTATTTGGAAGGGGCACCGGGACCCCGGCTCCAGGCAGGGGGGGTGGGGTGGAAGTGAATTAAAGACCGGGAAACTGCTGGTTGGGGAAATTTTCTCCCTGTGAAGGGGACCCAGACACCCGTCGTCTCTCCCGAGGGGATAGCTCTCCACATGGGGGTGGGAGAGAGAATCCCCTAGGATGAGGTGCTTTTCCATGGTCTCCCACTTAAGAGTAGCTCTCCATACCGCGCTGCTTCCTGACTTTCTGCCAAGGGTCCTGACAGGGAGCGAACGCGGGGGACACACCCGTCCCGCAGCCGCCTAGCTCCCAAACCTGCCACTTTTCCTCCCCCAGGCTCCAGCCCGCGAAATAGATTGGCCCGCGGGGAGAGGGGGCTTGCTTGCCTCCCTTATCCCGCCCTACCGTACAGTGAGTGGCCTCACCGCCAGAGCCGCTACCGCTCCGTTACCGCTCGCTCGCAGCTGGCGCTGGCGCCAACCCCATATATAGGCCGGGCCAGGCCCGCCCCGCACGCATGCGCTTCAGACTGACACCTTCGACTAGCGCCCGCCCCTCGCGCGCGCCCGCGCTGCCTCGGTTCGCGCCTGCCCAGGCCCACAGTCTGCGGCCGCCTGCGCAGCCCACCAGCGGGAGGGAGTCTTGTCAGAAGCGGCTCCCCTCTGCTTGGCTTCCACACCTGCCGATATGTTCTTGTCCCCTCCGGCCCTCAACTCGCGGATCCGAAGGTGTCAAGTCGCTGCTTAGCCCGGCGTCCGGTCAAGCGGAGTAGCTCGGGCAAGCACACGGTAGCTAGGAAGTAGCCTTCCTTGGCTCTGTCCCGCCAAGGCCTCAGGGAACCCGATTCTTTCCTAATAGACGCGGGCACCAGGGGCCCCGCCTCTGCGGGAGGAGTTCAGCCCCGACTGGCGAGCCGGCCAATGGGAGGCGAGGACGGCCGCACAACGTGGAGCGGCTGCGGAATGTAAACAGCCCGGCGCGGTAGGCCCCGAGTGTCCCAGCGCGGCCCCGCTGTGGGGCTCCTGGGGCCTCCGGAGGCCGGTGTGTCCCCCACCCCCGGGACCTCTAGCACTTTGCCCTAGCCTGCCGACTGAGGTACGGATCAACTCCGTTGTCCCGCTTCCTGCTCAATCGACGACCTCGCCCTCCCCGCGGGTGGGTCCCTCCGCACCCCGCCACCCTGCTCCTGCCTGGTGGCTTCCCACTCTCTAGTCCCCGCACAGGACATGTTCGCGCCACGCCGCGTTCTCCCGTTTTCGCTTCCCAACCTCCAATTGCGCCCCCCGCCAAAGGGTGAAACATCCCTCCCGAGCGGGGCCGGGATGGCGCGGGCCGCTCCGGGCGGGAAGAACGGCCCTGCCACGTGCAGACCCGGGCGCGCCCGCCGCGCCCCGCCCCGCCGCCACGGCCAGCGCGCCCTGCGGAGCCCGCGCAAGCAGCCAGCGCGGGAGGCAGCTGCCCGCCGGAGGCTGTAATGCGAGGAGGCGGGTCTGACGCATTCCCTTCCCTTGGCCCCACATCCAAACTTGGGGGTCTTCTCGCTCCCTGTGAACGCGCCCGCCACAGCGTGCCCCAAGACTGGACGTGCTGGTGATACTCCGCCAACAGGTTTTTGCGGTAGGGTGAGGGCCGCCTACCGAACAAAGACCCCCGGGTACAGGAGCCATGCGAAGCCTCCCTTGAACCCAGGTAGCCCCGGTTAGACGCCTGCCGTGGTCCTTTCTCCGCCCTGGCCCGAGTGAGCTGCGGGAGGGGGCCGGGGCCACCGAGCCGCCCGGACTGGCTGGGTTCATGGCCGAGGCGGGAGCCCTTCCCCAGATGCACCAGAAGGGGGCGGCCGACCCACCTGGTGTGGGTTCCCCGCGCCTTTTGTCCCGCGCGGCCCCTGAGGGCCTCAGAACCTAGAAATAACGAGCGCTCTTCGTGGCTTTCGCGCCAACAGGGAGTCCTTTTTCACACTTTCTCTTTCGCTTCTTACCACAGTCTCGTGACACCGGCAAATGTTTTTTTTTTTCTCTCTCACATTTACCCATGAGGAAATTGAGTCTTTTTTTATTTTTTTAATTATTTATTTATTTTTGACAGAGAGAGACAGAGAGAGAGCTGAACTGGGGGAGCTCCCAGTTCAGCATATGGGTCCGCACGGGCCTGGGCGAGGACTTGATTCTCGGTCCCCGGCGCTGCAAAGTGAGCGCTTAACTCACTGAGCCATCCCGGCCTCCCAGGAAATTGAGTCTTGCCCAAGGTGACATATTATAGAATCAGAAGAGACCCAGAATACTGTCAGTCTGAAGAAAGTTCATGCCATTTGTAATGTTTAGGATGGCGCTCTCGTTAGGGGACGAGTTGCCTCGCTTTTGCAGTTTGCAGGAAACGCTGTTGGGGTGTAAGGCCGTGCGGTGTCCAACCTTTTGGCTTCCCTGGGCCACATTAGAAGAACTGTCTTGGGTTGCACATAAAATACACTAACACTAAGGATAGCTGATGAGCTAGAAAAAAAAGTCTCAAAAAGATCTTATAGTATTTTAGGAATTTGTGTTAGGCTTTATTCAAAGTCATTCTGGGTGGCTGTTGGACATGCCTGGTGTAGAGCTTAGAGATGTAGCAGCATGATTGTAAGAAGAGGGGAGGGGAGGAGAGGAGAGGAAAGAGAAAAGCAAAGCAAAACGTGGTCTTCCCACAAGCCTGTGTTAGCCAGACATAAACAAAACTGGTGACTTGAATGAATGAGTTTGATAATCAAAATAGTAAACACCAGAGATATAGATTAACATCTGTAGAATTGATCTTGGAGTATTGCATGCCCAAAACTGGGTTAACTAGTAAATTATTTGAAAACAAAATATACTATAATTAGAAATATACTTTGGTCAGTGCCCTTGACTATGAAATGAACAGAGTGCAGTCATAGTAAAGGAAAAAAGTAGAAACACTACTGAGAATGCTTTGTGTGGAAACCAACAGGGTGACTTTGTCATATTACAAGTACTTGGTCAATAGTCAAGTTGTACTAAAGAGGACATGGGCTAACCTGTCAGGTGGACTGAGCCAGTTACCAGATCCCTCCAGGTTTCCTCTAGAAAAGATACAAGACACTAATTTCAGGGGTTGTTTAAAAGGTTACATTTGATGTATATAGAAACCCTCTCTTGCATGTGTGCCTGTTACAGAGCAGATGCTTAGTGCTCTTTGGTCTCCTGCCCACCCCTGTTACTAATTTATACCACAGAAATTAAGAAAGTCGTTTTAAGGATCCTGAATAAAATAGAAAGCTGAATTATAAAATTGCTGTTTCCCACAATTTTGTTCATGTTTTGCATACCTATTTTAGGCATCATCATTGAATATATGTTTCATATTTTTATATAATCATTTCTGGCTCCCTTTTCCCCCAATTATCCCAGTTTTAAAATTTATGTACTTGGAAATGTATGAAATTCCTTTGTACTTGTAGTAATTTTAGAAATTTTGGAATTTTCTACAGTATATTTTCCCCATGCAAAGTTAAAATACCATGGTAAATAAACACTATTGGCCTCTGCAGTGCTTTCAGTTTTAGAAGAAAGGGGGTCAAGGGAGAAACCAGGAAAATTCTTAGCTTTGCCCTAATGTTTTTTTACTGCTGCAGAATCCAAACATCTCACTTAGAAGTCCTGTCTCTTTAAGGTTCCTTTTGGCTGTGAGTTTCTTAGACTTGGCCTTATATTTGATGTCCTTGACAGTTTAGAGGAGTACTGGTCAAGTATTTTGTAGGATGCCTTTTCATAGGAATTTGTCTGATGTTTTTCTCTAGTTAGATCGAGGTTATGGGTTTGGAAGGAAGAAGACTACAAAGGTAAAATGCCACTTTCATCACCTCACATTAAGGGTACATACTGTCATCATGGTTTATGACTGTTCATGTTGTCCTTGGTCACCTGTTAGTATTTGTCAGGTTTCTTCTTTGTAAAGTTACTCACCCCTCTTTCCATAGTATACCCTTGGAAGGAAGTCACTGTGCAGCCTGCACCTAAGGAGTGGGGAGTTATGCTTCTCCTTTAGGGTGAAGTATCTATAACACATCATTTATTTGGAATTCTTCTGAAATTGTTTTCCCTATTTGATTAAATTTGCTTATTATCCATCTTAAAAACATCTAGAAAAAAATCCTTACAGATTTTAATACTGGATTACCCATTAGATTATTCCTTTTATTGCCTTATCAAAAACATGTTTTGCTGAATTGACGTTTTTTGAATGGTGAGCAGTGGCACAATGACGACTAACACAGTTTGGAGCCACCACCTTGATCCATGCTAGCGCACCTACGATTTGAACCACCACTGCATTTGCATCGTCAGAGCAACACTAACACAGTGAAAGAGACAGATTCTTGATTTTGTTGTGAAAACTTTTTTGACCTTGTGGTCCCCTTGAAAGGGTCTTTGGAACCCCTAGAGGTCCACATTTTGAGAACTGCAGATGTAGTTTTCAAACCAGAATGCTGGGAGTCATCCCTTTCTTTTTTTCTGAGTTCCATAATTATGTAAGCACTTCCTGAGTAAAATGATGTGCTAAGTTCTACTCTAAGCTTTTACATGTATGAACTCCTCATTCACCAACACTTATGAGACAGTTGCTATTACTGTCATCCCCACTTTATAGATGAGGAAGCTGAGGTGTAAACATAATTTGCCAAAGACCCGTAATGGAGTATGACTTCAGCACTCCTGTGCAGTGCTGCCTCCCATTATTAACACATCATTTCCAGATGAATCCTCACTTTTTTTCCTCGGCCTGAGTTCAGCTCCAGTGTTACTTCAGTCATTGCAGTAATCTTCTAACTGGTTTTCCTGACATATGTTGCCTCTTCTATCTGCCTCCCAATGTATTGCCATTAACACATATAGAAAAAAAAATCCTGCCAAATCGTAATACTGGAGTACCCACTGGACTCTTCCTTTTATTGTCTCATCAGAACATTTTCCAGGGGAAGCCGGGATGGCTCAGTGGGTTAAGTACTCACTTTGCAGCCCCGGGGACCAAGGATTGAATCCCGGTCCCAGCCCGTGCGGACCCATATGCTGAACTGGGGAGCGCCCCCAGTTCAGCTCTCACCGGGTGAGACCCTGGCCCAGTTCCTACCCTGTTCAGCCCCATGCCCACCTGTGGAATGAAACTATGTGGAAAAACCAATGATGTGCAACTATGGAAACTGTTCTGGGCCCTCCCTCTTCTCTCTGTCTCTATTTCTGTATATCTCTCTCTGTCAAAAACAATAAAAATCTTAAAAATAAATTTTTTTTTCAATAAATTGGTTGGGTTTTTTTTTTAAATGGTGAGTGGTGGTACGATGACTACTAGCACAGTTAACACAGATCTGCCACACTGCCACTGCCCTGCTGTGGATCACCTTGGGATAAAGCCAAACCCCTAACACACAAAGCCTCTTGCACCGGGAAAGTCCAACTGCATGCTGTTCTCCACACCCCTGCCCTTCTCACTTGTACTTGTGCACCTGTATCTCTCATTATCCCCACCTCCACTGCCTCCCCAGAGCTAACTCTGCTAAACCCATAATACTCAAATAAACTCTGTTTCCTCTAGAAAGCTGTCCTGCCCTGCACTGAGGTAGGGCTCTCTTTTGTATCCCTTCCCTCCCATGCCCCTCCTCCTTCGTGCTTGCCTCTACCACTGCATTACCAGGCTGTAGGGGAACTTCAGGGGCTCCCGAGCTGCCTCTTTCCTCCCTGGGACTCTCGTGCCTGGCCTGGGGCCTGGCTGACCCAGACCTCATTGTGGGATGAATGGAGAGTACAGCAGAAGTTTGCTCACTGGGAATGGCCCTTATAACCAGATTCCAGGGAAACACTCTCTTGAAAGAGCATTGCAACTGGCATTATGGAGGGTTCAGTATGGTCACAGCTGAGCGCTGTACTCTAGAGTCGGAGCAGTTCCTGGCCTCTGGAACCCCAGGAGCACCAAGGAGTCTAGGCAGAGTGCCTGGCTCTCCAGGAGGGGTGGGGTTGGGGCGCTTGAGAAGGAAGGCAGCTTAGGTTGTGAGAGCTGGAGCACACCCTAGAGATAGTGGGGTCCAGCTTCCTCAGGATTCATGATACTCAACAGAGTGGAGAAAGAACAGGGATGAACAGGGTAATGCTGGAAATCCAGAAGCTCTGGGTACAGGTTGAAATAGGCAGGAGGGTACATGGTTGATCAGCCTGCTTGGAGCCAAGCACTGTGCTTGTTAACGGGGATGTCACAATTAACAAGAACTTATATTGGGTGGGGGACAGAATAAATGGGTAACTAATTATCATTGAGCATTATGGAAAAGATAAAATAGGGTAATATGATAAAAGGGGTGTGGAGGGATTCAGGAAGTTCTCAGAGGTGACATTTTATCTTAGCTAGTTCATTTAGTAATTCCGCAAACACTAGGACATAGTACTGAAGCGAACAAACATTCTTGCCCCCTCAGAGCTTAATTCTAGTAAGAGGGCATAGAAAACAAATATATGTCAGATATTAATAAGAACTAAGGAAAAATAAAAGCAGCATAAGGAGTGTGATGGGAAGTACTATATTAGAGGTTCATTGACATTTGAGCAAAGAACTGTACACTAGAGAACAAGCCATGCAGATAAGGGGGAAGAACATTCCAGGCGTGGGAACAGTAAGTCCAGAGGACCTTGGCATATTTAATGAACAAGGAGGTCAGTATTGCTGGAATGTAGTGAACAAGGGAGAGAGTGGGAGGGGGCATCTGAAATGATCAATGTGACTGTTGTGTGGAGGACAGACACTAGCAGGGAGAGCAGTTAGTAGACCAGTGCAGTCCAGGTGAAAGGATGGTGGCCTGGAACAGGGTGGGCGCTAATGTTGATAAGCAGCTGCATTCAGGATGTATGTTGAGGGCAGAGCTGAAAGGATGTGCTGATGGATTAGATGTATGGGCCAGAGACAACTCAAAGGTGAGCAACTAGATGAACGGGGAATATGAAGGGAGAAGTGGTCTAAAGGCAGAATGAAATTAAGAGTTGTTTTTGGACAGATTATGTGATAAAAATGTTTCTCTACATTTTATTAGGAAAACTTAAAATGTTCAGCAAAATAGAAAGTGTTTATAATGAACACTCATAGACCAACCACCTACAATCCATCAATATTTTGCTATGCTGACTTTATCACAGATCTCTCCATCTATCCATCTCTCTTCCACACATTATTCCATCTTGTTTTCTGATGCACTTTCAAAAAAATTGGAGATATTAGTACACTTCTCCCTAAATACTTTAGCAGGTATAGCATTAACAGACTTCAGTTTTTTGTTTTTGTTTTTTTTTTGTCTTGGGGTAAAATTTACTTGTAATGAAAAGTACGATTTTTTTTTTTTTTTTTGGACAGAGAGACAGAGACAGAGAGAAGGGGGAGGGCCCAGAGCAGTCTCCACAGTTGATAGCATTAGTTTTCCATATAGTTTCACTCCACAGGTGGGCACGTGGCTGCACAGGGCAGGAACTGGGCTGGAGCCTCCCACATAGGCTCCGGCAAGAACTGAACTGGGGGTACACCCCAGTTCAGCATGTGGATCCGCATGCGCCGGGGCTGGGATTCGATCCTCGGTCCCCGGGGCTGCAAAGCGAGCACTTAACCCACTGAGCCATCCCAGCTTCCCCCAAATCTTAAATATACATTCTTAATGGATACATTGTGTAGAGCAAACTCCTGTCAAGTTGTAGAATATAACTATCCCAGACAGTTTTCTTTTCCTGTTAATCTCCACTTCCACCTCCGAGAGGCAGCCACTGTTATGTTGTTTTTTTTCTTCCCCCACTATTGATTGGTTTTACTAGTTCTATTCTATAGAATATAAAGGGGTGCCAAAAAAAGTACACACATTTTAAGAGATGGTATTTATGTATTACTTTTCAAAGTTGAATTACATACAGTAGCAATGTGTAGTATGGCATTTGCTCAAAAGATGACAATGAATGCTAGTGTCACCATGAGGCAGGACAGATGGTCAAAGAAAATGGTGGAAGCATGGTTGTTGTTGGAGGAGCACAAGACCATTTTGAAGTGGTATTTGAAATTCAAGGACATGTGGAAGTACAAGGACAATGGACGTGTGAGTATGCAGCAGAACCTCCAACACCCCTAACAATTGTATGCATTTGTGGTAAGTTTGAGACGCATGGTAAATGGAAACAGCATGTGCAGTCATACAAGTGGACACTTTGGTCAACGTTGCTCAAGCAGAAGTTTGCCATAATCAGAAGTGTCTAGATGCTGATAGAAACCACTTTGAGCACCTCTTGTAACTGCAGAAGTCAAATGTGACTTGTATCCATCTTTTGTTATTGGTGTATATTGAGTATTACAATTTTAATAGCTTTTTCCTTTCTTAAAATGTGTATACTTTTTTGACATATATATAGATTCTATATACATATAAATATATGGAATCATACATATATATTCTTTTGTGTCTGGCTTCTTTCACTTAATACGATATTTCTGACTTTCATCCATGCTGTTGCATGGATCAGTACTTTGTTCCTTTTTATTGCTCAGTAGTATTACATTCTATAGATATGACACAGTTTATTTTTTAGATTTTAGCTTTTATGAATAAAGGTGATGTGAACATTCTTGTGTGTCTATAAAAAGACATACTTATTTCTTTTGGTTATATACCTAAGAGTGGAATTGCTGGGCCATAGGATAGGTATATACATTTTAGTTTTATGTATAATATTAAAAAATAAAAACTGTCAAGACCTTTTTCCAAAGGTCAACCAACAAAAGAATGAGTAAATACATTGTGATATAGTTGTATTATGGAATTCAGTGCCATAGTTAAAATGAAGTGGAACCGTGTATATCAACATGGATAAATTTCAAAACACTGTTTGGGCGGGGAGAAAGCAAATTCCACATCAAAACATTCAGTATGATATCATTTATATAAAGTTTGAAAGCATGTGAAACATATTACATATAGTTATATGTAGTAACAGGATACTTATGTAGTAACAGCATAAAAGCATGCTTTGCAAAAGTAGTCATTAATTTCAGGATAATGGTATCTCAGGACAGGAAAGCAGGGGAGACGAATGGAATCAGAAGTGTTCATAATAGGCTTCAACTACATCGATAAAGTTGTATTTCCTTAAAAGAATCTGAAGCAATATGGTAAAATATCAAGATTTTATAAAGTTGGGTGATGAATATATGTTCATTAATATTAATCTCTGAAGATATTTGGTTCTCTGTGAAATTGTCTAAGGAGCTTCTGAAGTATTTATTTTATTTACTCACTTTGCTCCTGCTCTCCACTTCCGTAGGTAATTGAGACTGGGCTGAACTAGGTGGGGAGTAGAGCTGCTCACCCCCACTTCTAAGCATCCCTGTCTCCGCAGCCACAGTTAAGGAGAAGCTCCGTAGAGACCTCGGGGAGGAGAGTGTTGGCCGACAGCACCTCTGACCTGCTCCCGGTTACTTCCGCCTTGCAGATGACTTCCCAGCCTTCTTTCTCCACCTGGTTCCAAAACTTAGATGTGATCTCGCCAAGTTCTGCCACCAATCCCAGTTCTAAACCCTACTTAAAACTGAGCTATATTTAAAAACACTTGTTCTGTTTTGTTGCTTTGGGATTTTCCTTCAGGGACACTAACTTTACATTTGTAACTTTACAATTTCCTTTGCCTGTTTTCTCTATCACTCCCTCTCTAATGATTTTTATTCATTTCTTTTACCTTCTTCACTTTTATTTCTCTATGTCTTCCACAGTGTCCCTTACAATGCTGCCTCCTCTCCCTTGTGTTTCTTTTAATTTGGTTTTTTGTTTCTGAAATGTTTCTCTATTTTTCTTACACTTAGTTTGTAAATCTACCCATTTCAGTTTTGTCTCACCTGTTGCCTGGCCATCCCTTCCTTGAGCTCTTTATTTCTGCTTTGTCAGCTTCCTGCACAGCTGTCACTGCCTCATTACATGTTTTTAAAATTCATAATAGGATGTTGGGTTATAACTTCCTTCTGATGTGTGGTCACATTTCTCTGATGAGTTTTCTTGGTCTGTAGAGAAGTTCTGCTGCTCCTTTTCAGATATTTTTTTCTGATGATACCTTTGTATGGGTTTTTCTTACAGTGCCTTTGACTGGATGTTGAGTTACAATTTCTTATTTATTTTTGAATGAGGTGGATTTTTATAAACCAACTATTAGCAAGAGAATCCTGTAATAGGAGTGAGGAAGTTTTTCTCATGTCTCAGCTCAAGGGTTCCCACTGTCATTTAAAGATGTAGACTTCACTATGTGGCAACCTGGTGTAGCCAGTCCTTCTGTGGTTAGGATCCTAATCTGGCTCAGCGGGGGTCCTACAACTACCCTGTTTCCCCGAAAATAAGACAGTGTCTGATATTAATTTTTGCTCCCGAAGATGCACAAGGTCTTATTTTCAGGGGAGGTCTTATTTTTCCATGAAGAAGAATATAGTACACATTTATTGTTGAACAAATTAAAAGGAAATGTATTACCTGTATACGGTACGGTAGTAGTTCTAATCAGAAACCAGCATAGCCAGACA
Source organism: Craseonycteris thonglongyai (assembly GCA_004027555.1). Taxonomy (NCBI): domain Eukaryota; kingdom Metazoa; phylum Chordata; class Mammalia; order Chiroptera; family Craseonycteridae; genus Craseonycteris; species Craseonycteris thonglongyai. The sequence goes on from PVKE010035825.1 coordinate 15,108, forward strand.
AACTGTGAATCCTACAGTATCAAGAATTTCTTGTTACTACCATTATTTCCATGTACAACAATCTATGGTACATTTACTCATTTATTCAATGACAGTCATGTCATCATCTTCTGGAACATCATCATAACAATCCAAACCCTGAATTTCCTGGTGAATTTCTTGTGACTCCATTTCTTTCAGAATCAGTGGGTGCCTTATTATTGGGGAGGTCTTATTTTTTGGGAGGTCTTATTTTCGGGGGGATGCCTTATATTTCAGCGAGAGGCAAAACTGTAAGTAGGTCTTATTTTCGGGAGATGTCTTACTTTCGGGGAAACACGGTTGTAGGAGCTGCCTGGGTCCTGCTCTAACCACTGGTTGTAAGGCATCCTGCGCCTTCCTGCCAAGGTACTCCCCTCTCTTTCCTAAACTGCACCTGGGAGAGGATTTAGTTCTTCCTTTCCCAGTGTTTCTGCCCTCGACCTGCTGAGTCCTGCTCCTAGCCACTCCCACCCGAGTCCTCTCCTCCTGGCTTTGAGTTTTCCCTGGGGATTGCTGGGACCTGCATCACCTGGACTCTTATGCAATTTCTGATCTTCCCTGTGGCACTGGGTAAACCACACATTATGCTTTATGGTGCTGGTTCAAAAGTGACACCACACACAATGTGAAATCTGTTTCACTGAAGATGTAAGTTTGTAGGTGTTTCACACCTTTGTTCTTGTTGCTCTGGTTTTCAGGAAAATTGGAAAAATTCTGAACAAAGTTATCACCATGTTTCCATAAGGCTGGTCTAGAGCCCTTAGCCAGGCATTCAAAGCCTTCCACAGTCTGGTCTTAGGTGTGACCACTTCTTCAGCCAAATGAATCTTCTACCTTCCCAGGAACTCATCATGTACACCCCTTCCTCTGTGTTCCTGCTGTTCTCTACAACGACAGTGGTCCCTGAAGGGGCCTTCTTGTGGTAGCTGTTTGTTTCTAGTGACTCCCATGTGTTTCTCCTTCTCCTTTTCTTCTGGTGTGAGAAACAACCCCCTACCCACTAGTGGGGATAGGTGCACACACCCAGCTTGTTAATCACGCTGCCCCTTCTCTGAGAGCCGTTTCAGGCAAAACTAAGTGGTCCAAGCAGGACCACAGTCCTTTCTGGAGTCTTCCTTCCACTAGAGCTAGCTGAGGAGCTTGCCTCTTGCTTCTGGGGTCACCGTGTCAAAGAATGTACATTTGGAGGAATGCCTCATCTGTAAAATTAAAGGATACGGTGACACAGAGCAGATCAAGAGTTTTCTTAAGTCCTGGATATACCTTCAGGTTCCTGGTAACATAAGCCAGTCCGTAACAGTTTAGCTGACCAAAACTGGCCTCGCAAATTCCACCCCAGACATTGCGAGCGATTGATCGTCGATTGCTCGCAATGTCTGGGGTGGAATTCCGTGTACCATGGACTTTAAAGCGATTGTAGAAGACAAAACTTTCTAGCAATAGTTTAATGCATTCTGGGAATTTGCCAAGGTCATAAATTCCTAGAATTCTGACAGCCTGACACTGTGATCTCCGCCCACCCAGACAATACATTTTGACTTATGTGTTACACTTGTCACCGGAC
>PVKE010035826.1:0-16690 GCA_004027555.1 Craseonycteris thonglongyai
TCAAAAAATTACGAATGGAATTACCATATGACCCAGCCATCCCTCTACTGGGCATCTACCCAAAAAACCTGAAAACCTTAATCTTTAAAGATGTCTGTACCCGCATGTTCATCGCAGCACTGTTCACAGTGGCCAGAACATGGAAACAACCAAAATGCCCTTCGATAGATGACTGGATAAAGAAGATGTGGTACATTTATGCAATGGAATACTACTCAGCGATAAGAAATGATGAAATACAGTCATTTGTGGCAACATGGATGGACCTAGAGACCATCTTATTAAGTGAAATACGTCAGACTGAAAGAATCCGGAAACATATGACCTCACTTATAGGTGGAATATAAAACTGAAAGGAACAAAGACACAGAGACCTATGGACACACTCAATAGCTTGGTGATTGCCTGAGGGAATGGGAGGAGAGGGGAAGGAGAGAGGGAGGGGAGGTGGGAGAGGGCACCCGCATTATGGACACACTGGATAGTTTGGTGGTTACCTGGAGAGGGGGGAGGAGTGGGGAGGGAGAGTTGTGGGGGGAGGTGGGAGTGGGCACTGGATATATGGTGGTGGAGGGGGAGCTGATTCTGGGTGGTGGGCACATAATGCGATGCATGGGTGATGTGATATGAACTTGTACATCTGGAAACTATCTAATTGTTACCAACCAATGTCACCCCATTAAATTTAACAATAAAAAAATATATATATCTCATGAGAGGACCATCTGTCCTGGAAATCCTTCTGACATGGTTAAAGGGTTATATTTTGAACACAAGATATTTTCTCTTGGCCCTTTCTCTGGAAGGTCTTGGCACATATTCCCACAGGTACAGTGACAGAAATAACAGAAATGTCATCAAAGAAGCTGAGCCACAACCATGTCTAGTGGAGTTGCCCGCAAAGGTTGGAGAAGACACCATGGCAGGTGTGGCTTCTGACTAAAATGGAGACTAACCTGGGTCTACCTGCAACATGGAGGAGGATCACCCTGTGTGGGGTCAGAGAATGGAGAAGACGACCATTCTGATTAGGTTTATAACGGGCCTAGGCACAGAAGTTTCACAGTTAGAAAGCAGAAGATGAAATTGGTAATTTGAAAAATGGTGAGTTTTAATGGCTTGAAAAGCTTTACAGTCTGGCAGGTGTATGATATGTGGCTTCAGCCCTTAAGCTGGGGATGGAGAAAAATCTTTGTGACAAAAGGTGTCCAATAGAGGTACCTTAGGTAAAAGTCTTCAAGGCTGTCTTTTCAGAGTTGCATTTATTGAATGTTGAAAATTCTACTTTCCACCTAGAAAAGTCAACTGCAATGTGGCTTAGGTTGAATAAGTCTTGGCTTCTAGATTTCTTGTCTAACATTTTGAAGATACTAAGAGTCAAATCTCTGTTGGTTGTCTCATTGATGGCAATTTGTGAGATGGCAAACAAACAAACAAACACACCAGAAACAATCTATGTAGGCCCTGATTTACCCTTAATTATAAGCCATACAAAATTGTCTCAAAACAGATTCATCATAATTGCTCACCTGCAAAACTTGGCAAAAATGGGATGATAATAATCAATAAATTACTTCTTTCTTTTGTTACCCATTATGTCAACTTTCTTTTCCCTCTGTCAATCCAAATAGCCAAGCAATTATCTCAAAGGCATGGAGTATTCCCAGAAAAGATAGGAAGGATGGTAGATTAAAAAATAAAATGTCTTATCACCTCCAACCTCAGGGACCCACTTGGCTATGGGCTTAGCCTTGTGAGATGCATCCTTTTATTTTCACCCTTGGTCATGTGAGCAGCTCACAGAAAAATCTAACTTCTTGTAATGACCCATCATCTAATCAGAACCTGCTATGTGCTAATGGTTGAATAACCAGCATGAAGTCAGTAGTAATGAATATTCACCCATTCATATAAATTTATGTAACAGGGACTGTGCTAAACTGTGGAGATCCAGTGGTGGCCAGGTCACAGTCCCTATTGTCATTTAATTAAGGAGCCCCGTTTATTAAAGGAGACTATAAAATAAGCCATCATGATACATAATTCTAAGTACTACATAGAGAGTTAATTATTTTTCTTCCTGAAAGCCTGAGACATCTGACATACATCTGTTAGTGTTTTAGAATGTATACAGTGTTGGTGGGAAACAGGAAAGAGCATACAGAGAAGATAAGCAGAGGGTGTTCTGGTGATAAAAGTGGTACCTAACACTGCCTTGGATGTTAGAAAAGATCTTAGAGGAAGAGATCTCTAAACAGAGATCTAAAGGTAGCTGTCGAGGTACTGGTATATCATTTTAAATGGGAAAGAAAACAATGGTACTGTTCTGTTTCAAAAAGTATGTGTGATCAGCCTAGTTTCACTGGGCTAAGTTCAAGATATCAGTAGGCTGACCATATGTACTGTTTGAAATGGGACAATACTCTTGTTTTCTGTCCTGTTTAAAATGGGACATCTGTTCAGCCTACCTAAAGGGACTAGCCAGAACTGGTAATTCCAGGTATATTTAGACGTGTGCATAAAGATAGTGCTAAAATAAAGAAGACTGGCACAGAAGTGTGGAGAGCCAAATGTGAGAGGCAAGACCCCATGTCCTGCAAGATTGTCCAGGGGGCATCTTGCCTCCACTGATCCCTGAAAAGATAGTATGCAGAAAGCAGCAAGCGACTAGCTTGAGGGGTGTAACAGGGAGGAGGTCTCAGAAAGACTTCAGACAATACACATTGGCATGTGGAAGTTGACTTGCTGTATATAAGCTATGGGCTAAAATAAAACCATGCCATTGCTCCGCCATCAGCAGTCAGTGGTCCTCCCGATCCCAGTTGTTGTCTTTGTGTTTTTCTTTCATCTCCCACCCACCCCTCTCAGATCTGATGGGTTAGTAGAGCAGGCCACAGCACAGAAGAATCGAACTTTGTTCTCCAGTAAGAGGGAAAACAGGTTTCTGGGCTTGAACACCACAGGCACGGTTTACAGCAAGGAGATCATAAATAAACAAAGATTAAGTGAAAGGTTCCATCCTGAGTACTGAAGCCTTCACTCTTCTTCCACTGAGACTCCCAGAATACCGGCAGTGAAGTATATACCAGGGTGGACCCAAAAGACCTGGAATTACCTCCTGGAGGAGGGTGCCCTGTAGTAGTCTTACCCCGTGAGGTGTGTGTTCTAGGAACCCAACTGCATCCGTCCAGCTGGCATTGTTGTGAGAGGCTGCATCGGCTTCAGTGAATTTTTTTTTAGAGACTCTTCCAGTGCATTTGCCCATTTCATGATGGGTGATTTACATGAACAACATGCAGCCTTGACAACACACTTGCCCACACCACACTGAGTATTGAGCAGTTTTTGACTCAAAACGGCATGACCTCTGTGGCCCAACTTCCTTATTCACCTGATCTCACCCTGAGTGACTTTTGTTGTTGTTTGCCCTAATAAAAAAAAACAACAAAAAACGTCCTCAGAGGGAGATGCTTTGTCAATGTGGAAGAGATGAAACAAAAAACAGTAGAGGCACTAAAACGCATCAAAATTGACGTGTTCAAAAACTGTTTGGGGCAGTGGAAAAAGCATCGTAATAAGTGTATTGCATCAAACAGAGAGTACTTCGAAGATGACTGAGATTTAAATATGTAAGAATAAATATACAATTTTTTATAAGTAAATTATGGGTTTTTGCCACCCCCCCCCCTTGTATGTCTAAGTAGGAGGTTAGAAAAGTGTTCTGAGGACCCTGACCAGACCACTAAAAATGGCTGAAGACACTGAGATGTGACTTAACCGGACAGCAGCTCATCCACATTACCCTCCAGTGAAGATCATGCACAACACAACACCACAACACAACAACACAACACAACACCACAACACCACAACACAACGCAGCACCACACCACAACACCACAACACCACAACACAACACAACACAACACCACACCACACAACACCACAACACAACACAACACAGCACAACACCACACAACACAACACCACACCACACAACACAACACAGCTTCTGGAACAATCCAGTCTTAGTCAAAAACAGATGGCACAGGCTAAAAGGGTTCATAGAAGAGCCTTTACTAAAAGGACTCTTCACAGAGGGCTTGGAATACTTAAAGGAACCTTTTCAAATGACCAAAATCCAAAATACTGACACACCAAATGCTGGTGAGGACGTAGAGCAACAGAAACTCACATTCCTAGCTGGTGGGAATACAAAAAGTACAGCCTCTTTAGAAGACAGTTTGGCCATTTCTTATTTTAAAATATACACTGAGACCGCCCCAAAGAGCTATATCCTTTGAAGTCTACGAGAAATCTAGGATGTAGGTTAGCTTTGTTGTGTATTCTTGAAAAGGCACATAATATGAATTGTGGGGGATTTGTTCTTCCATATTTTTAGCATGAAAATTGACATTAAATAGGAGAGCAGCTATGACTGTCACAATGGGAGACAGCAGAAATAGGTTTCACAGGGACAGTCACCATCAAGGATCATCCAACCTTGAAGAGACAGGCCCAAAAGAGATAGAGAAGTTAAGAGTTAGCAGGGATTCCACATACAGTTGTGCTGGTATTCACCGCAGAAGGGTATTGAGCCAAGGCAATTAGGGCAGAGTTGAGGTGTAGCCCCAGTTCTACTCCTGAAACTGGAACTTCATCTGCATGGAGGGAGGGTGCCTGTCCTTCATTTGCACAAAGGTGCTGAATGGGATAGAGACACCGACCTCCAATGAGCACCTTGCATAAGGTATGGGAATGTAGGGGCTGACGGCACAGCTTCTGGGAAAGACCACAGCACCAATCAGGGATTTGGGGTTTGATAACTGTTTCTAGTATTCTAGTGTAAACCCTGACGGAGAAGGCCTGGGGAAACGTAAGTCACATACAGGGTCTGGCAGAAATAACACCCCTTTTTTAATGAGCTGGACATGATCCAGCAGGGCGCTACTTCTGCAGGACCCTGTACATTCAATGTAAGTTTAGTTAGAGGTCTTTATTTGCACTTTTACCAGAGGATTTTAATATGTACAGAAACTAGCCTGTTCTTTTTAAGTGTAAAGTTAATTTAAGGTGACTTTCCAGATAAAAATGCACCTTTTAATTTTCCATCCTTAGCCCCCTCACTTTTTTGGGGAGCGTGCCATGACATTAACTTTATGTGGGTAGTTATTTAATCAGCTTTCAAAGAGCATTTATAATTTGGTTTTGAAGTGTGGAACAATAGATGTTCAGGACGTTATGTAGCTATAGAGGAAAAAAAAATATTTTTTTAAAGGGAAGTGCTAAGTACAGCAATTTACTTCTAACAACATTATATGCTCCCTATTCAGATTGTTTTTTAAAAAATACACACATACATTAAATATATGTGTTCATCAGACCCCTGTTCAATATGAAAATGATTATGGCATAAACATTTCATAATAGGAAGTTATGACTGAAAATTGAGAATGTTATTTCCTGGCTTGCTCTGTGGAACAGATAATCAAGTTGTCTTTCAAAGACTGAACCTGCAGTGAATGTTTTACTTGGGAAATAAATAAAATTGATTCTATATTCTAGGCAACAAAGACAAGAAAACACTGTAATTACTTTCAATCTCCCTGTAAAATGTTTTTTCTCTAGCAGAGATTTTCAAAATTGTTAGAAAATACAAGAGGGTGAGAGCAAGAGCACGTTAATCGTAAGAATTAGAAGTGGAAGAGACGTCTTGGGCTGCTCTAGCCCTCTTCTCACCAAGATGGCACCTCATCTGCTCTGCTCCATCCAGCTTAAAGGGACCTAAGTGATGGGCTCCACCCCGCTCTCAAAGCAACCCTGCACTGTTTTCTTCCCCGGGTTTCAGAAGAGAAAGGGGGCTTTAAGCATGCCTTGCAAACCATTTTCTAACACGAACAGTCTGCCAGAACATCTCTTTGGCTTAAAAATCATTGTGATCCAATTCTTCCTACCATGCTGACCCATCCCCATTGTCTACCTTCTCCTACTGTCCTCTCTGTTGCTAGACCGGAATGCAAGTGTCTGCTTATGTCAAGCACTGCCTATAGGGCGGGGCAGACCCGAGCAGTCCTACAGCAAGATTGAAGTCCTCCCTGACTCCATCCCCAGAGTGCCTGTCCTCCTTTTGAAAAATGACCCACACAACAGGTGAGTCAGGCCGCCCATCGTCTTAGCCTCTCAGCCCCTCACTGCTCTGGCATTCTGCATCTTTTTGCTAGCCTCTTTCAAAACCTTTCCACCGTGTGCTTGGGAAACAGATTCTCTGTACTCTCAGAGGCTTCCTAGAAAATTTCCCCTTTCTCCTTAACCGGATGAAGTGTTTCTCAATATTCAGTCATTTGTATCCTACCTCCATGACTTTTGCTAAAGCTACATGGCATTTGTGTTAAAATGGGATTAAAATGGTTTCAAAGCACAAAGTGGGGCTCAGAATGGAGGATAGCTGGAAGGGGGACCTTTCCCCAATTAGGACAGCTGTAGCCATATCTCCTGCTATGAGGGAACTTTAGGAAACTTTGAAAACACCTCTTTCTGGAAATCTGACAAGCCCATAGGGTACAGTTGTCAGATTTTGTTTCTGCCAGTCAGAGAAGACTTTTCTTCTCATTCCTGTCCTCTACTCTCTACTCCCTTCCCCACAAACCTAAGATGAGTCAAAGGCAGCCTGGTGTTGACAAAAAGAAGTAAATGAGTCAATGCTGGGGAGAGAATAGGAAGGTCAGCCTGTGCCCACCTCACTGTAGACTTTTCAGTCGGAAGCAGTATTAACATGGCTGATGGAGAAGCTTTTCCTTTGAAGCGTGTTTGGAGTTTTGGTCATTAAACTGTATTGGTCACTTTAGTAATCGAACTGGCCCTGCTTTTTGTATTATAAGAGACAGAGATTTTGTATTATGTAACAGTGTCCGGAGAAAGTTGTGGATTCACACAATGACAGAAGGTTTCTGGATCGGATTGGGAGCAGAAGAGAGAAAGTGGTTTTCTTCTTTCATCCCATGAAATTTCATTATTTCCACATAGTGCACTGTTTGCATCTGTGACAAGCTCTCTGAGACATTTTTAGACTTGCTGTCCAGGCCTATACATGTGCACAGGGCCATTAAATCTCCAGTAAAGAAAAACAGAACAAAATAAACCGTAAGGTCAAAACCACTTAGGAGGCATAAGAATATCCTGGCCATTGCTCATATTTAAAGATTCAGAGCTCTCTAGGTAGAATCTTACTTTTCACTGTGAACTTACATTTTTTTCCATAAATCAATAGTTTTTATAACATACAGTAAAATTCACCCTTTTCAGGAGTAGAGTTTATGTATTTTGATAAATATACACACTTTGTAACTATTACCACAATTGAGATACAGAATATTTATATCCCCCCCTAAACTAAGCGCATGACCCTTTGTAGTCAATTCTCGAATTAGCCCAATTCCTAGAAACCAGTGATTTGATTTACTTCCTGGTAATTTTGCCTTTTCCATAATATCATACAAATGGAATCACAGTGTGTGGTCTTTCCTACCTGACTTCTCATACCTAATGTGAAGTTTTGAAACTCATCCCTGTTATGTGTGTCACTAGTTCTTTGTATTTCAATGTATGGATATTCCATATATTTTATCCATTCATCAACGAATGGATATTTGGATTGTTTCCAATTTGCAGCAATTATGAATAGAGCAATTTACTTTAAATATATTTTTATTTATTTATTTATTTAGACAGAGAGAGATACAGAGACAGAGACAGAGAGAGAACTGAACTGAGGGAGCTCCCAGTTCAGCATGTGGTTCCGCACGGGCCGGGGCCGGGATTCGATCCCTGGTCCCCGGCGCTGCAAAGTGAGCGCTTAACCCACTGAGCCATCCCAGCTTCCCCTAATTTACTTTAAAATTTTTACAATTTCTTTAGTTTTGTCCTAAACAATAGGTTTGAGGTATTCGTTATGTAACTATTAATGTGAAACCATTTGTCCACGTGTCCTTTACTGACATTCATCTCGGAATGGCTAGTGTTATATATACCATCTCTTAGAGAATAACGAGCTAACTCAATTATCTCTCCCTTTTTTTTCTTGTACTCCCAGATTCCACTGTAAAGCTCCTCCCACATACTATGAAGCAGGACGCCATCCCCATAATCTCCTAGCTCCCAGTGCTACTTCCAGAGAGCTGCTCGTATAATGCCCTGCTAAACCTACAGGCTTGGAAGCTTGAATGCAAGAAATTATCATTCCCCTGGAGTGGGAACTTTTAATACTTTCTGAGAATCAACATTTATTTTTTCAGATAAAAAGCATTCCTTTTTCAGTTTTGCTTTATTGAAGAGACCATTAAATGTTCTGAGTTATCTTTTATTGCATCACCAGTAGTATCTTTTAGTGCATCTTTCTTGAAAAGGTGAAACTAAGCCTTAATGTTTTCCAGATGAGGTTTTACAGACCAAAGCTTTGGTGCATACAAAAGTAATTCATAATTTATTTGCTTTTTAATTGGGTGCAGCCTAGTTGCTGGTTACTTTTATGTTAATTTGTCTGTGGCATATATCTCACTAAATGACAGAACTTTATTTTTATGTGTTTAGCCATCAATTTTTGTTTTGAATTTTGAGATAGTTATCTGTGCCTCAGAATATCTAATCAGATTTAACTGCCTCACCATATATATGTATATCTCCTACTAGAATACTTGAATAGCAAAAGTGTTAAGAAATAATTAATTTTTAAATTATGCCATGAGACAGACATACACATACACACACAAGTATACACTTACAACACAAACATGTACATATTCTGTCTTCTTGCTCATTGGATTTCTTTAGTCAACAGCTTGCTATAGCACAGATAAAGCTTACTTCATAAGTGGCAATATCATTGCTTTATCCTTTTTTCAATAAATTGTCATCCTTCCATTAAAACCAGAGATTTCAGAAACTTAAAAGATAAATTATAGTTATTGGTATTTCATTGCCTTACAGAGTTCTGCATTGAAAAGTCTAATGAATAAAACAAAGACAAGAGTCGCATAATCAATTGGCTTGATTTCATCTCTTGCTGTCATTAGCTGGTTTACTGACTGAGAAGGCCAACTATAAAGCTTATTGCCCTGGGACTCCTTACACAGCCGAAGTTCAAAACAAACAAATGAGCAAACAAAAAAACCCCAGTCATATTAAAGTTAATTACAGCAATAACTTTCAATTGTATAGCACACACTTGAAACTTTTCAAAGATTCTTATACAAAGAGCTCTGAAGGAAGAGGAAGAAATAAAGGGAAGAATACAAGAGAAGGGCAACGCAAAAGATGGAAAGGTTTCTGACAAGGTCGTATTTTCAAAGCTCACACATGTCAAGTTTTAGGAGAGGCATGCACCACACTATAAAAGGAGAGTGACAGAAACTTTTTACTGTTAGGTAAATTGATCTCAAGAGTGAACATGGGGTGGTAATAAACACATATGCTTAAGACAATAAATTAGTATGATTACTTTGTTTTCTAAAGTTGTTTTCATTGTGTGTGTGTTTTTTCTAATTTGGAGAAAGAAGAAATATGTCCTGTGTGTAGCATATAGTGTAATGTTCACAGAAAATAGAAATACAGTCAGGCATTTGAAATCCCATTAAGGTTGTGTAAGAAAACACATCTGGGAGGCATAATTAAGGTGTTATGTGCCAGGATGGAAACTTACAACGATCTTGACAAGCTGGAAAACAACAAGGGCTATTTATCAAGAAGTCATTCACTTTGTTATGTGGCTGGATGGGTGGGGTGGAGGGGACTTTTTTGTGTTCTATGGAGAATATAAAGATAAATGAGTAGTCATCCCTAGAGATGACATTAAATATATTTAACCACTGGTATGACACTAGCACCGACTGATAAGAATGGAAATAAACTACCAGTATGTCCATTCCTGCCATGGTCCATACCCTCATGAAGCTGGCAACATATTATAATAGGAAGAATAAAACATACGCTAACTGATGCAAGCCAGAATGTGATGTATCACGGAATATTGTTAAGGGCTGGACATATATGTGCGTGTGTGTGTACACATGCTGGGGTAGGTGTCAATGTGGGTATGGAGGAGATGAGCCTGAAAAAATGAAATTTAGGGGAAGCTGAGATGGCTCAGTGGGATAAGTGCTCTCTTTGCAGCCCTGGAGACCGAGGATTGAATCCTAGCTCCGGCCCAGGTGGACCCATATGCTGAACTGGGGTGTGACCCCAGTTCAGTTCTTGCCGGGGCCTGTGTGGGAGGCTCCCGGCCCAGTTTCTGCCCTGCGCAGCCCCACACTCACCTTTGGAGTGAAAGTGTATGGAAAACTAATGCTGTCAACTATGGAGACTATTCTGGGCTCTCCCTCTGCTCTCTGTCTCTCTGTCAAAAAACAATAAAAATAAATCTTAAAAAAAAAAGAAATTTAATGAGATGGAGATGGAAAGGAGGACATTCAGAAGAGAAGGGGCAATCTAAAAATAGTGTGAAGGCAGAAATCATGGGGCTTTAAACGGGAATCCTGAATAAATAGTTCAAAGTGGTTGGAAAATAAGTGTAAAAAGAATATTAAAAATAATAGTATTTTGCCTATAGCACGAAAAGTCTGCATGACAAGCAAGTGTGTCTGAATTTAATTCTTTAGGCAATACTGAGCTATTGCAAGGCTTCTTGGAAAAGGGAGACACCGGATGGGAAGCATCAGGGAGGTGAAAGTATTCTACCCTGAGCTTGTCTCCTTGTCGCCTCTTATGGTAAGGCAAAATAATGGCTCCCATGCCCTACTCCCGAGAAACTGAATATGTTGCCTGATATGCAGAAGGGCATGCGCAGATGCGAGTAAGGTTACAGACCTTCAGATAAGGTCTGGACTATCTGAGTGAGCCCAGTGTAATCACAAGAGTCCTTAAAAGTGGACCACCTTTCCTAGCTGTGGTCAAAGATAGAAAAGACTTGAGAAGAATCAGAGACTTGTGACTTGTGAAGGAGTCAATTTTTGTTGCTGGCTTTGAAAAGACAGGAAGCCAGGCCATGAGCTAAGGAATGCGGTAGCTTCTAGAGCTGGGAACGGCCCTTTGCCAACCTGACCGTCATGAAAACGGAGATCTCAGTTCTACAGCAGCAAGAAATGAAATCCTGGGGGGGCCGGGATGGCTCGGTGGGTTGAGCGCTCACTTTGCAGCGCTGGGGACCGAGGATCGAATCCCGGCCCCGGCCCTTGCGGACCCATGTGCTGAGCTGGGGAGTTCCCCCGGTTCGGTTCTCTCTCTGTCTCTGTATCTCTCTCTCTCTCTCTCTCTCTGTCAAAAACAATAAAAAATAAAAAAAAATGTAAAACAAAGCCTTTCACTATAAAAAAAAAAAAGAAATGAAATCCTGTCAATAACTCCAATGAGCAAGAAACAGTCTCCCCTAGAGATTCCAGAGAGGAATGCTGCCCTTGGCAAGCTGATGTTAGCCTGGTGAAACCTGTTCTGAACTTCTGACCTATAGAACTCTGAGATAATAAATTTGTGTATAAGACACGAAGTTTGTGGTAATTTGTTAAAGAAGATATAGAAAACTAATACCCATCTTTTTAAGGCACACTGGTTCCCCTTTTGTTTTTCCAAAGATCCTGACACCCTCCAGGCTTGGAATCTTTGAATGTGCTCTTGCATCTAACTGATCTACCTTGTCTCCACCAAGCAACACCCCGGCCTTTGTATGGAAGACTCTTAGCTCTCTGCTTTCAAATACCACTTTCTCAGAAAGGCTTTCATCCAATCTAAATTAACTCTCACCATGTCTGTATTCCCTTTTGTATCTCATGTGTCTTAAAGAATATTTAGTTTATATCAGATATTCAGTAAATATTTCTTTAAGAAAGAATTCATTGGTAATGGCACACCTCCAAGTATCGATGTGATCACACAAGTACTGTCCACCAGATCTTTCTTTTGTAAAGAAACTTTTCTGCATTTGTAATTAATACATATTCTATGTGACAATAATTTGAGACCCTGTGAACATTCTCTCCCCAGGAAACTTCAACTCAATTGTTTTGGAAACCATTAATGACCCTTGCCTATATGTCTTATTTTATTACTGAATGCAAAATTGAAATATTTTAACTCTATCCTTCTTCCCACTTTTATTAACTGGTACTCTTCTGTTAAAAAGAGCCTTCTCTCCTCAGCCTCCTCTTTTAGTATTAATAGTATGAAAAATAATATAAACAGAGACACTTTAAAATGTAGTGCTGCCATCCCAGAGCAGCTGCCTTGTATGTCTTAATCCTCAAACCTTTGAAATGTTAAAATTGGGTAAAATAACCTTTGGACTGGGCCTAAAGCAGCATTGGATCCCAAACAACTATTTGCAAAAGATAACAAGAAAGCAAACATTATGACTATAGAATGAAAATTAAAGACATTCTTTAGAATGAGCATCACTATGTTAGCTTATCTGTACCTATAGAAATTTCTTCCTTAGCTTATTATTAACACTCATAGAACTTCCTTTCTTCTCTTCATGTAATTGTTCCACTTCTCTTTCTCATAGAAACTCCTTGTCTTCACCTCCTAATTGTTTGGTTTTCTGCCTGAATCAGTGCTTCCTTAATAGCTGTTCTTTTGGCTCTCAAATAAACACTTATTACCTCTCACTGTGGCCTATTATTTTTAGGTTAACATATATATATAATTTTCCCCCTGAACATGACATAGTCCATTATTGTAATTACTTTTTCTGATGCTTAGTCGTCACAGATGTACCCGAGCGGTCCCTTCAAGCTGGTGGCTGTGTCCTTTTCAAAGACCACATTAGCCTTTCTTGCTTATTGGCACAAACTTTTCTGAGCTCATCTTGTACTTTCTCTACCCCCAAACCTGGAATCAGGTATGCTAAAAGAATGAAAAATGACAGTTAGTTTACAGAAAGAAATTTATTACAAAAGCACAAACTGTTTTTGTTCTTACAGTAAATTTGGTATACAAATGAGTAAAAGGGCTTAAACCTGCTTAGTCAAAACTTTTTACTGAAACATTAGAAAATTGTCTCAAAAGCAGAGTACCAGTGTGATGAAAAGTATGATAAAACTTTAAAGTTTCCCTCAAATACTAATCAAAATCACCTGGAGGGCTTGTAAAACATAGACCAATCCCTAGGGCTTCTTATCCAATGAGGACTGGGGTGGGGCCTGACAATTTGCATCTCTAACAAGTTCGCAGGAGATGCTAATGCTGCTGGCCTAGGGACCTCACTTCCCATTTGATTCTACTGACTGTCTTGGTGTGTTTCTAAATCTTTAGAATGTACCTCTATGGATGGAGATCAGTGATATAGAGATTATTAAAACAGTCACCCTGATATATCTAGTGCCTATGTACTTGTCCGGATAATTATACATGGGTGAGAAGAAGAGACATGAAGGTGTGGAGGATTGGTGGATTGGAGGAGAAACCTAGATTTGTTTGTCTGTTGGCCATGAGGGGGAGTGTGGGTCAACGTTTGTGCTGGAATCCTCTCAGAGTTATGTGTTAGCTCTTTTTATGTCTTTAAATTTTTCTTCTTTAATGGATCTGAATCTTTACCATCAGTAAAATAAATGTTATAAAAGATTCTACCTTAAAAAAATATCCTCTCTGACCCTATATCCACTCTATTTCTCTATTCCCCTACATAGCAAAATGGCAGAAAGGAGTTGACTTCCTATTTTCCATGTATATACACATACTTGTACTTAATAAGCTCCCCAAACACTAAGATTTAAAAGAATTTTAAACCTCAAACATTTTGGGCTGAACTTTGCTTGAATTTTTCTACTTTATGACCCTTAATTAAAGTGACAATGTCTACCTGTGCCAACCTCCCACCAGAATCCTAGGATTGGAAGAAAACAAGACAGGTTTTATGTACTACCTTAACTTTATAGCATTTACTCAGTACATTTTCTCATTACATTTTCTAAATAATCCTGTGGGGCTATAGAAGGGGAAACTGAAGCTCAGAGGTTACAGTTAACTGACTAATGTACACACCAACTGGCAGAGGCCAGGAACTCAAAAACACATCCTTTTGCAGTGCTTTCTAACTGTATTTCTGCTAACTTGCACAGATATCACCGAGTGTCTAGGTTTTCAATGTTTTTTCTCTTCTTATCCTACATGCAAAAAGACACTGTCAAACATTTCTGCACAAAATAGGAGTTTCAGGGGCAGAGTGCTGACATAGAGACATGATATGTTGATTCTATTCAATTTATCCATAAAAAATATAAAATAGACTCATCAAATATGTAAATAATAATCACTCTGCCAACACATTAAATTTAGTGGAAAATATTTGCTTTGGTGAGTGGCTCATTAATCATATCAAATAATTACAACATTAAAATAATTTTTAAAAAGGGTGACAGCCTAAAGATATATTTTTAAAGGGTGACAGTTTAAAGATATAATCCATTGCTTCTCATTAAGTTACACAGTAATACAACTCATTTTATTGAGTGGTCTGAAATTTGTTATTTATGTGAACTTATGTGTATCTGAGCTTGTATGTTAGCATGGATTTTAAATTACTGTTTTTAAATATTTCTAATAAATCCTACATATTGCTGGCCTCCTAGCCCATGACTACCAATTGAGGTTAGATTTCTGTTCAAAGCATT
Source organism: Craseonycteris thonglongyai (assembly GCA_004027555.1). Taxonomy (NCBI): domain Eukaryota; kingdom Metazoa; phylum Chordata; class Mammalia; order Chiroptera; family Craseonycteridae; genus Craseonycteris; species Craseonycteris thonglongyai. Next base: position 14,655 of record PVKE010035826.1, read on the forward strand.
ATGGCACAAACGCTCAATGTTTTCCTGGCAGAAATTCGCCTTCTTAGATGGCGATCTCCTCACCTACAAATTTCTAGAAGTTTTTCGAGGCAATTTGCCCTCTGCTCTGGTTTGTCCACTTGCTGTCAGCCACCTCCTTTGGGACAGATGATCTCTGTATTGTCAATCTCCTTCTAGGCCCATCTCTCTTCCCTTGATAACGCTCCTGATGATTTTAATTTCCCTGATTCCACATACAACTGAGACTAGATCCGACTGTTAAAGGGTTTGCTATGAGCTTAAAGACAAAAGAAACACGACTTAGACTGCTGCTAGAAATAGGCTGACCAGACATATAATTTTAAATGGGACATAAAACAATGTTACTGATTCATTTCAAAAAATATTTCTGGCCAGCCTACTGACACCTTGAATGTAGCCCAGTGAGACGAGGCTGACCATACATACCATTTGAAATGGGATAGTACCATTGTTTTCTGCCCTGTTTAAAATGGTACATTTGGTCATCCTAGCTAGAAATCTTTATTCTAAGAGGCCACGAGCCACCCTGGCAGCCTCTGTGTGGCAGGGTTGGCTGTCAGCTCTACTCTCACCAACAGGATACTTTAGGAATTTCTACACCCTGGAGTCTAGGCCCCACTGCTTCCTAGGCAGAGATAAGCAGAGAGTCTTTTGTTTTGTGACTCAGTTTATCTCCTGTTCTAGGATGACTGACATTGAGAATATCTCCTCTTTTCAGGGGAAACCATTCCAAACCCACATAGTCTAGTCTCATGTCTAGTGCAAAGTGTCATGGTCCATAGCACATTCCCCAAATTGTGGCTCATTCAACCTTAAATTAGAAAGGACACCAACAGTCCAAAGTAGGTGATGTCAAGCCAACTCAGTCCCTTTCCTTTTCCCAGGGCTCTCTGCAGCATAAATTGAAGAACCATCAGTCCTGTCTGCTAGAGTAGAGTCTCGCTCAGGGAGAAAATACTTGCACAAAAATTATCGACGTCTTCCAATAACACCTAATGCATTTCAGGCTTAGGGCCATTTCTGATTCCATATGGGCTCATTTTTACTACTAACTAAACTTCACTACTAAGCGGAATACTAATTGCCAACATCTACTAGGTGAATTCCCAAGAATGTTGAGTGAGTATTTCTTTACATCTATATGACTTAGAAGGGCCCAACAATGAAGCATTTTCCCAAGGTTATTATCTACTCTAGAATACTTATTAATAAATTGTTTGTTCTCCCTTAAAGGGCAATTTCCCATCTTTATAGCTCTGAAGATACAGCTTTTATTTAGGAAGATACCCTATTTTGTACATAGTTTCAATGCTGCTACTTTATATGGTTTGCCCAGATTATTTAATAGCTATTTAAAAATTAGACAGGAACCATTTTATGCTATAAAGAAAAAAATTAACGTAAGGGCTCATGGGTCAGCCTTTTAAATAAAGAGAAATATTAATTATTCTTTTCACAGGTTAAAGTAAGACCAGAGAACATCTCACTTTATCAGATATAAATAAAACAGACTCCAGGTCTATACTGTGATCAAAGAAGAGAGGGCAATGAGAAATAAAGTGAAAGTAAACAGAGAGAGAGAGAGAGAGAGAAAGAGAGAGAGAGAGAGAGAGAGAGAGAGAATTGTAAAGGTAGTAAAATTATTAGATATTGAAACACAAGGCAAGAGAATATACCACCCACATTCCCCTCACCCCCCCACACTTATACATGAAAACACACAGATCCAAGACTCTCACATGAGTAAAATATGATGGGGAAGAGGACACACTGAGTCAAGAAATACCCAGGAGATCATAAGTAATATAGTAGGGAGCTTGTTGGTCTGTATCATAAGTCCACCAAAAATTTAAAGTAGAATTTCTTTTTCTTTTTTTTTTTTTAATATTATATTTTATTGTTAAATTTAATGGGGTGACATTGGTTGGTAACAATCAGACAGTTTCCCAATAGACAACTCCACATCACATCACCCATGCATCGCATTATGTGCCCAGCTCCCAGAATCAGGTCCC
>PVKE010035827.1:0-16693 GCA_004027555.1 Craseonycteris thonglongyai
TTTATATCTTTTTATATTTATAGAGAGTAATTATTTTATCTTCAGTGCATATTTATTTCTATTTTACTTTTGACAGATAGAGAGAGAGACAGAGACAGAGACAGCTAGAGAACCGAACTGTGGGAACTCCCCAGTTCAGCATGTGGGTCCGCCTGGGCCGGAGCCGGGATTCGATCCTCAGTCCTCGTGGCCTCAAAGCAAGCGCTCAACCCGCTGAGCCGTCCCGGCTTTCCCGTGGTTGTACATATTTAATGGGCATAACAATGAGTTTAGCGATAAGTATATGCCCATAAAGCCATTACCACAATCAATCCCATAAACATATTTATCACCTCTAACAGTTTCCTCTTGTCTGTTTTAGTGTGATAAGAACACTTAATATCTATCCTTTTAGCAAATCTTTAAGTATATAATACAGTGTGGTTAACCTTCACCACAATGGTGTACAGTAGCTCTCTAAGACTTATTCATCTTGCATGACTGAAACTCTGTATCCTTTAACCATCAATCACCTCCACATTTCCCCCACCTTCAAGCCCCTGGTAACTACCATTCTACTCTCTGCTTCTATGTGTTTGACTATTTTAGATTCCACATGTAAGTGTGATCATGTAGTATTTGTTTTTCTGTGTCTGTCTGATTTAACGCAGCATAATGTCCTCCAGGTTCATCCATGTTATTGCTAATGGTATGATTTTCTTCTTTTTTTTGAGGTTGACTAATATATTCCACTGTATGCATACTACATTTTCTTTATCCATTATCCATTGAGGGACATTAGGTTGCTTTCATGTCTTAGGTATGGTGAATAATGCTGCAATGAAGATGGGAGTGCAGATCTCTCTTTGAAATCCTGATTTCAGTTCATTTAACTTCTTTTGAATTTAATTCACTCATCTACAAAATGAAGACAAAACTATCTACTTCATAAGACTAGTGTTAAGTATTAGATGAAATTATGTTCAGATGAAGTTTACTTAGCTTGTGGTACAGTAAATGACATTCTGCAAGGGAAGGAAAAAAGAAAAATAAGCGAGGAAGAAAACATACATAGTTCCTATAATCCTTCTTTCTACTGGGCTACAAGGTTCTAGCTGATATTTATAACTCTTCTTCCACTACCCACTTCATGTTTTCTTTACTCACAGCCAAAACCTCAGCTTATTGGGATTCTTCACCTGGTGGGGATGATAAAAAACTTTTCTGAAAGGTCTGAGTCCACAGTGGCCTGTTTTGTTTTGTTTTGTTTTGTTTTGTTTTCAGGTCACCAGTAAGTGGGTGAAAGTAGCACACTCAAATATAGTATATATTGACTTCAAAGCCCAAACAGCCCACTGACAGCTATGCTTTCTAGCTAAAGATGGTTCAAGGTGCAGCAATTTGTCTTTCACCTTGGAAAGGAAAGTTCAACTTGTTCTAGACCAAGCTTGTTCAACCCACAGCCTGCAGGCCGCATGCAGCTCCGGGCGCCTTTGAATGCAGCCCAACACAAATTCATAAACTTTCTTAAAACATGATGAGATATTTTTGTGACTTTTTTTTTTCAGCTTATCAGCTATCATTAGTGGATTATATATGTGGCCCAAGACAGTTCTTCTTCCAGTGTGGCCCAGGGAAGCAAAAAGATTGGACACCCCTGCTCTAGATGTACCACAGTTTGTTTAACCAGGCACCTATCAAGGGACATCTTGGTTGCTGCCCATTTGGGGCAATTATGAATAAAGCTGCTATAACCATTCATGTGCAGGTTTTGCATGGACAGAGGTTTTTAGCTTATTTGAGTAAATACCAAGGAATGCAGCTGCTGCACTGTATGGTAAACCTGTTTTTAGCTTTGTAAGAAACAGCCCAGCTGTCTTCCAAAGTGGTTGTACCATCTTGCTTTCTGACTAGCAATGAGGGAGAGTTCCTGTTGCTCTGCCAGCATTTTGCCAGCATTTGGTGCTGTTGTGGCTTTGGATTTTGGCCATTCTAACAGGTGTGTAGGTGGGGCCCTTTTTTATTCACTCTTTCCTTTCATGTGGAATGACCTTCAAGGCCCATTTCAAAGATTACCTTCCTGGTAAAGTCTTCCCTAATGCTGTCCCCAGGATAGCCCTACTGGTCCTGAAGTGATCTCTTCTTTTTTGAAACCGTGTTTTTCCGATCCTTCTTTGTAGTTTGCATAACCAAGACATTACTTTCCACAGCAGCGTCCATCCGAAGCTTCTCCACAACTTTTGACAGTTTCCGAGGCGTTACGTTCTTATGGTTTCCCCTGCTCTTTCTGGCTCCTTGGCTGTCTGCATCTTCCCTTCAGTCAATCCACAGATGAAACTCAGCTTCTTCACTGGTTTTCCCAGGAATGTTGACCCACCCTAAGGATTGTGTGAGTATAACAGCTTAGTGTGGAGGGCTCATCCAATAATCTTCATGACCTCCTGACTAGATCTCTCTTTTCTTCTTATTATTCCTCACTCCTTTTCTGGAGTAAGAAATAGTCCTCTCTTTGCTTCATGTGTAATTATTTAACATCCTTCTCTTAAGCTTTTGGGGTTGCCAACATGCAATATCTCATGTGGGTAAACCTATTGTAAGTTGGACTATTAAGGCATATTGGTCGCAAAGCATGGCTAGAGGGGGTTTCTTGTACCAGTGGCTAAGAGCATACAATTTCGTGTCACATTGTATGTAGTTATTTTCACACATATGCTTTTTCTTTGTGGATAGCAAAGTTCTCAAGGATACAAATTAATTCTTCATCTTTCTGATCTCCTGCTTTGTAAGCGTAGTCAATGAATTTTTATTGAATGAATGAATACATATGTCTTCAGTCTCCTTTAAAAAGAAACGTATTTCTTTCAAGTATGCTTTCTTGAATGATAAGCATTCAACCCATTTTATGTACAAGTGGAAACATTGACCATGGTTTCTTTGCCCAATATATAGCATTTATTAAGAACTGATAGAAGACATTGAAATAGCCAACAGGCAAGATCATTCTGATCGCCCCTCACCCCAAAAGGAATAGAAGCAGATGTTGAAATATGGAAGAGACTAGCCTACTTAGAAGCTGAATGTTGGGTGAAGAGCTTCCATTCTCTCTTATGACATCTGAGGAATGTCACTTGGCTATACTCTGGTGCCTTTAATGATGTAAAACATTTTTAGGGAAACAGAAGCAAAGAATAGATCATAAAGTAGGAGAAAATTAGGCTTATGGACAGTTCTCAAGGATAAAATCCACAATATGGCGGTAATTTTCAACCCTGCAGGAAAATCAAAAATTGTATATCCAAAGCAGTTTGATGATCAGCAGGCGGGTTCACAGCATTTCTGTATCCACAGTGGAGAGTCAAGGTGTTCACTGTAAAATGGAATCAGGTGAACTCATATTCTTAGTAGCCCCCATAACAGAAACCCAAATAGAAGTCCAAGAACTTGTTAGTGTTCCAGGGATGGTCGAGGAGATAAACTATTCAGAGATACTATATCCTGGTTAATTGAAAATCAGCAACCTGGCATTCAGTAGGTGGGCTCACAGCAGGTGGGCTCACAGCAGGTGGGTTGGCAGCAGGTGGGCTCACAGCAGTAGCAGCAGCAGGCTGGGCGGCAGCAGGACTGTCCACAGTAGGATGGGCGGCAGCAGGAGGCCTGGGCATGGTGCAGCTGGCAGCAGGTTGGGGGTGTGCAGCTCACCACGCAGCAGGGGGGCAGGCAGGTGTCCTCCACACGGCAGTCAGGGCGGCACCACCTGGTTCGGCAGCTCATAGCTCCACAGCCACCCACCTGGCCACAGCCCATGCCACAGCCGGTCCCACAGCAGGTTGGCTGGCAGCAGCTGGGCTGGCAGCAGGTTGGCTGGCAGCAGCTGGAGCCACAGGTCCCACCAGTGGAGCAGCTGGGAAATCCGCAGAAGCTGGTGCTGCAGCAGGCCATGGTGTCAGGAGCTGGGGTGAGTGTTGGGTTGCTTGGAGGAGTTTTGGTGGTGACTTCTATGTCAGGCCCTATATATATCCTGGCCAGCTGCTATTTATACAATTCTTTACATATCTTCCTTGTTTTTGTTTCAATTTGTTCCTCAGTGGTCTTCTGATTGGCTTACACTGAAATACTTATGACACATTATGAGCAACAGTTTGGAAATTACTTTGTTTTATAGTTACATTTGGACTCCTCATGTTGGTTGCTCTTTGGAATATGTTTGTGGTTTCCCACGTTCAAAGAGTCCTCCCATTTTAGTCCACGTCAACACCATTATTTTGTAGAATTATTTGTTCCATATGACGCCCTGTCCAGATCTCTAAGGCTAAGGGTAATTGTTCTCCATTTTTAATTATTATTTTTTCCTTCTGGATACACAAGGGCTGTCCAAAAAAAAGTCTAGCCATTGTCAATATAATCAGAATGGTTACATGGCTGGATACTTTTCAGACAGCCCTTGTATAGACCAAGTTCTTTTGAATTTAGGACATCTACTGAATTGAAAGAGTACCCTTGATCATGTGTAATTTAATTTCCAATTAATTTACTCCAACACCAAATTACTATTGTTGTTTCTTTGATTCAAGCAATTTGAAGTGTGCAAATATTACTTGTGTTCCAGGCCAGAAATATTTTCTTGTGAACCAGATGACACAGTATACAGATATATAAAAGTGTCTAGCACAGTGTTTAGCTTCTGGTAGTACCTTAGTAAATGTTTATTAAATATGATTTTGAAGGGGTGGAGTAAAGGCATGATTCATGGATTCCTGTACCACTTATAAATGATTAAATAGAACTTTAAAGCTGTAGTACCTCTCATGAAGGAGTCCTTGTTATTGTCAAAAGAGACTAGGAAATGCTGAAAATTTTTTCTACATTTAATAGTTGAACCAAGGCTCAGGGGGAAAAAATCTGGGAGTTATGACATTTTGAAGAATGTACTGCCATCTACTTCATTCTTCTCTAAAATGTATAATTGTTTGCAATCTGTCATTGCTACCAATTAAATAAAAGAGGTAAGTGCTGGGAGCTTAAAAGAACTTGGAAAATGTTTTTTGTAAAGTGTCCTATATGTTGTACTGTTGTATTTTGTATGCTCAGCACTCAAATACTTACTGAAGAATGAAAATTAATTGGTATGGGGTATTTTTGGTCTAGATTTGCGTTAAGTTCTTAAGAGAACATCTTTCAAATTAGATTGCAAAGTACAAAATAGATAGTTGTTTCAGGTTTCTAATGTGTCTGACAAATGGTGATGGTGGAACTCACTGGGTATCTACATAGCTGTTTATTTTACTCTCATTTAGACTAATGGTACACGTTATACATACGTATAGTAAATAGAGATGTTGGGAGTTAAATCCTAGAAAGCAATTTGGGGATCAGTAGAAAGACTGCAAAAGGATAAAGCATAGGAATTAAACCTAAATGCTCTTAGAAAAGAGATAGTATGTAATATAAGGAATCTGATAGCTATTTTAAACTATTTAGTAGGTGATACATTTTTTCACATATTGGGCATGCATGAAGGAAAACATCTAGTAGATTAAATGAAAAGAGGTAAAAATAGTAGGAGTACATCTAGGTAGAAATTCCATAGCTTTGATCAACCCAAAAATTTTAGCTAAAAGTGTCTTTATTGGTCTGAACCTAACTGTAATAGATTACAGCATGCAAGTACTTGAATAACTACAAACATTATTTAATGCACGGAACATTTTATTAACTGAAGAATGGAAGCATACTTTAATTTGTATTTAAGCTTTCTGGTTTAGACTTTATATTTATGCCTTAGGATTATTATCAAAGTCCAAATTCACTCTGAATTTCAGCTAAAGGTGGACAAGCCTAGGGATAGAAAGAAGAACATAACTCAGTTTGCTTTGCACATCTAAACATTTTATTTGAAAGTCACAAGAATATTCAAGGAGAAAGTAGGTCTGAAAATGTGTGGGGATAAGAGATGAGGAGGACAGAGATGTCACTGATTTGACACTCTGATTGATACATGTTTTTAGCAGCCTAAGTTAGCACATCCAAGAGGGTCCTGAGAGTTGTATTGCTGAGTGGCTTAGAAACATTGTCATACTTAGCACCCAAGTAAAATTGAACACTTCAGAGATCAAGGCACTTTTGCTGTGCTTCTCCTTTCATTCTTAAGTAATCAGCAACCTGGCTTTTAACACATGGACTGGCAGCAGGTGGGCTCACAGCAGGTGGGCTCACAGCAGGCAGGCTCACAGCAGGTGGGCTCACAGCAGTAGCAGCAGCAGGCTGGCCGGCAGCAAGACTGTCCACAGTAGGATGGGCGGCAGCAGGAGGCCTGGGCATGGTGCAGCTGGCAGCAGGTTGGGGGTGTGCAGCTCACCACGCAGCAGGGGGGCAGGCAGGTGTCCTCCACGCGGCAGTCAGGACGGCACCACCTGGTTCGGCAGCTCATAGCTCCACAGCCACCCACCTGGCCACAGCCCATGCCACAGCCGGTCCCACAGCAGGTTGGCTGGCAGCAGCTGGGCTGGCAGCAGCTGGGCTGGCAGCAGGTTGGCTGGCAGCAGCTGGAGCCACAGGTCCCACCAGTGGAACAGCTGGGAAATCCACAGAAGCTGGTGCTGCAGCAGGCCATGGTGTCAGGAGTTAGGTTGTGAGTTATGTTGTTAAGAGAATTTTCTGAGTTTTGGCTGTGCCTTCTGCATCTGGCCTTTTATATAGTCCCCAGAACTGCCTATTTCCCTAACATTTAGCATCTTTCCTTGATAGTGTTTGCAAAGTTAGTCTCTAATTGGCTAACCCAAGTTGTTTAGAAAGTTATAAATAGCATTTCAAAAGCCTGCTTTGGTCATTACTCAGTTAAGTTTCATTATGCTTCTTCATTGCCCTGTGGATCAAGTGAAGGCTCATTGTGGAAGCCAATCATGACAGCTTCTCTTTTACCAGTCACATGACAGACAAGACTTGGGCCAATCACTGCCCTGTCTTGCTTCGTCATACCTGTCCTTTGATAACCTTTAGGGGACAAGCTTGTTTAACCACAGCCCGCTTGCCACATGTGGCCCAAGACAGCTTTGAATTTGGCCCAACACAAATTCGTAAACTTTCTTAAAACATGAGGTTATTATTATTTTTTTTTTTAGCTCATCAGCTATTGTTAGTGTTAGTGTATTTTATGTGTGGCTCAAGACAATTCTTCCAGTGTGTCCCAGGGAAGCCAAATGGTTGGACACCCCTGCTTTAGGCAGAGTTTATCTAAACTGAACATTTTCTTCCTAGGTGGTCACTCCATTAAGGATCATGATTTCATAAACAAGTTGTCCAGACTTGGAATAATATCACTAACATTAGTATCATCAAAACATGCGCTATTACCTGATTCATCAACATCCAAAAGAAGTGTGTCTTGCTATGATCAGAGTGTGCAAGTTACAGGATCCTCAGAGCTCTCAATGGCATTGGCCTTCAGTCATCAATGTACATATTCCCAACTGAGGCTCTTAATGACTTTAACTTATAGATTGTTTTCTGACTCTGCTAGATTAAAAATATATGCTAGTGATGAACACACATTTTATCAAACAGTACAAAGGCATATATAGAACAGTTAATATTTTCCCTCCCTTCCTCCAAACACACACACACCCCTTCTAAAACTAGTATTCCAGAAATAATAATCCATATTAAGTTTGGTGCTTATTCTTTAATACCTTTCTTCCTGCTTTTGTGATTATAAAGTAGCATATATACACTTATATCTTCTAGTTCAGTGAAGTTGGGGTCTCCTATACATATTTATTTTTTAAAAACTTAATTATCATAAAATTCACATAACACAAAATTTACCATCTTAACCATTTTTTAAGATTATAGTTCATTAGTGTTAAGTAAATTTCATTGTGAGTTCTTTTTATCTTGCAAAACAAAAATTCTATATCAAACAACTGCCTTGGTTAAATTTATTCCTAAGTTTTTATTCTTTTTGATGCCACAGTAAATAGTATTGTTTTCTTAATTTCTTTTTCTGATAAATTGTTGATAGTGTATAGAAATACAATTGATTTTGTATATTGACTGTATCCCACAACTTTATTGAATACATTGATTAGTTGTAACAGTTTGTGCGTGTGTGTGTGTGTGTGTGTGTGGTATCTTTAGGGTTTCCTCTGTGTAATATTACGTCATCTACAAATAGATCATTTTACTTCTTTTTTTTTTTTCTGATTTGGATGATTTTATTTCTTTTTCATGCCTAATTGTGTTGGCTAGGATTTCCAGTACTATGGTAAATGGAATAGGTGAAAATGAGCATCCTTATTCTGTTCTTTTTTTTATTATTATTATTTTTTAAATTTTATTGTTAAATTTATTGGGGTGACATTGATTGGTAACAATTAGATAGTTTCCAGATGTACAAGTCCACATCACATCACCTATGCATCGCATTATGTGCTCACCACCCAGAATCAGCTCTCCTTTCATCACCATATATCCGGTGTCTACTTCAGCTTCCCCCACACCCCCTCAACTCTCTCTCCCCCTCCTCCCCTTTCCTCAGGTAACCACCAAACTATTGAGTGTGTCCATAAGGCTGGTGCCCACTCCCACCTCCCTTCCCCACCTTATTCTGTTCTTGAACTTGGAGGAAAAGCTTTCAGTCTTTCACCATTGAGTAAGTTAGTGTGGACTTTTCATATATGGCTTTTATTATGTTGAGATAGTTTCCTTCTATTCCTAGTTTGTTGAGTGAGCTTTTAATTATGAAAGACTGTTGAATTTTATCACATGTTTTTTCTGTATCTATTGAGACACATGTGTTTATTCTGCCTCACACTTCATTCTGCTGTAATATATTGCATTGATTGATGTTCATATATTGAACCATCCTTGCATTCTAGGATAAAATCTTACTTGGTCATGGTGTATAATACTTTCAATGTGCTTTTGAATTCTGTTTGATAATATTTTATTGAGGAATTTTGCATCAATATTCATCAAGGATGTTGGTCTATAGTTTTCTTATAGTGTCTGGCATTGCTATCAGGGTAATGCTGGCTTTATAAATTGGGATGAATTCTAGTGTTCTATCCTCTTCAGTTTTTTGGAAGAGTTTGAGGAGAAATTAATGCTAGTTTTTCTTTAAATATTTGGTAGAATTCATCACTGAAACCTCTGACACTGGGATTTTCTATGTTGAGAGGGTTTTGTTTTGTTTTGTTTTAATTATTGTTTCAATCTCCTTGTTAGTTATAGATCTGTTCAGATTTTCTATTTCTTCATGATTCAGTTTTGTTAGGAATTACCCATTTCCTCTAGATTATCCAACTTGTTGTCCTATCCTATACATATTACCCATTCTTTGAAATAGCTATGCTGTATTCCAGAATATGATCACACCACACTTTATTCAGTTTTCAGTCATCTCCTATTGATAAATCCTCAGTTGTTTTTAGTTTATGTTTTTGAATTTTAAGAAATAATATAGTTTAAGGATGAAAGTTACTTTAAACAGGCCTAGAGTTAGATGGTTAGAGGTTGTCACATGTAGGAGACTGAGCTCTTAACTGAGATTAAATTCAATTAATTTAATTAAATAGGCTTCTCAAATTGGTTTTACCATTAAGTGACTATGAACCTCAGAAAAGTCACTTAATCCCTCTGAACATTGGCTTATTCATCTGTAAAATGAAATGATTGCTCAGAAACCTCCAGGGCTACAATTGTATTAATATAATTGCTCTGCCAGATCATTCATTCTGTAAGGGCATGATCTGCCCATGTCAGGTTCACCTTGGTATCCTACATAGTATCTTATGCACCATCTTACAGGTAGATGTTCAGTAAATTCTTGTTAAATAAAAGAGCGAATGAATAATTAGCAGTTTATGATAATGACAAAGAGCCAAATTTGCATTTTACCAAAGTCACTTGTCACTTTATTTTATATATTTTTCTCAGCAGGAGCTGTTAGGTAGTTAGAATCTAAGGGGCAAGAGGACAAAATACATTTTCATTTCTGTTCTGTTGTTCAAGGGATATTTTTTGAATTGGATCACATCTCTAAGTACTATGTCAGGGAACTCATGCTTTGCTTACATGTTATCCTTTATTTCTGCTTTCTAATATTTGATTTTTATTTACCCTTGAATGACTAAAGCATTGTAATTTTAACCAAAGAAATATTCTTAGCTAAAAAGAATGCCTTCTGTCTCCTCAGTTCTGATCCCAAGGAACCATAAATCCTGATCTTTTCTCCTAAACCACCCAAATTTAAGAAACAGTCTGTGATACTGTGTTTAAATGTGTATAAATTCACTGTATATGTGTAATATATATAAATGCATGTATATGAATAATAAATATGTGTGTATTTCTAAGTAAACATTTTAAACCAAAGTAGATATATTGATTCTATAATAAAAAATAGAGCAAAATCTTCATTATCCTCACTTTCAGTTTAAAAACTGGAGAAAAAAATGTTTTGCGAATAAAAATCTCCACCTAATTGAAAGCATATTTCCCTAGAGAGACTTCTCCAACTTATAGTCTTTTGTCAGAGTAAAGCAAAAGACTGTAAGTCATGAAAAGGGATGTGTGTGATTTATTAGCATTTACTACCATCGTTTAAAGATTGCCTGAAAGAACATTCTTCTAACAGAAATGAAAAATTGTCATATTCTGGCTCAAGATTCAGAGGTCCTAACTTCTGAGCTCTCTGGTTGTGAAAGCACAGGATACAGTAATAGAGCCGTGCCATTTCTGAGGCCCCAGAACTGCCTTTTCTGTATCTTTTTATGGGGATTAACCTCCACTGGATGTGATCAAACTTTCTAACATGGTGCATATAAGAAGAGCAGTGTGGTGTAGCAAAAACAAATTAAAATCTTTTGTATGACTTTTGTGAAATATACATCATGAGCACACTCAGTGAAGAAAAAGAGATATGTTTGCTGCACCAAATAGATATAATTTATTCGAACTTGGTATATTATTCCCCTTTCATAGGAAGTGCAATTTGCAGGATGGTGAAGTATCGGAGGTAAATGTATCTAAGGACAGACAGTTCTATGGCCTCCGCAGCACTGAGCCACAGAGAGTAGGATCAAATACTTGCTGAAGGTCAATCCCAAGGCAAATTGCTTTTCCCACTTCTTGAGTCAAATTTGTGTTTTGGCAACCTCAGTGGAGAGATGAAGATCTGTGAGGAAGATAGGTCTGTGAGGCACAAATATTTCGTAACCCACACAACAAAAACCAAGTAAAAGTTCAAGAACTTGTTAGTGGGCCAGGGGTGTTTGAAGAGATAACTAGTTCATGGATTGAGTTGGAATTTGAAACTTGAAGTTGAAAATCAGCAACCTGGCGTTCAGCAGGTGGGCTCACAGCAGGTGGGCTCACAGCAGGTGGGTTGGCAGCAGGTGGGCTCACAGCAGGTGGGCTCGCAGCAGTTGGGTTGGCAGCAGGTGGGCTCACAGCAGTAGCAGCAGCAGGCTGGGCGGCAGCAGGACTGTCCACAGTAGGATGGGCGGCAGCAGGAGGCCTGGGCATGGTGCAGCTGGCAACAGGTTGGGGGTGTGCAGCTCACCACGCAGCAAGGGGGCAGGCAGGTGTCCTCCACGCGGCAGTCAGGGCGGCACCATCTGGTTCGGCAGCTCATAGCTCCACAGCCACCCACCTGGCCACAGCCCATGCCACAGCCAGTCCCACAGCAGGTTGGCTGGCAGCAGCTGGGCTGGCAGCAGGTTGGCTGGCAGCAGCTGGGCTGGCAGCAGGTTGGCTGGCAGCATCTGGAGCCACAGGTCCCACCAGTGGAGCAGCTGGGAAATCCGCAGAAGCTGGTGCTGCAGCAGGCCATGGTGTCAGGGGTTGGGGTGAGAGCTGGGTTGCTTGGAGACTTTTTTTATGTTTGGTGATGACTGCCACATTGGGCTTTCTTATAAGCCTTGGCCAGCTATTATTTACATAATTTCCAAAATTCCTTCCTTGTTTGTGTTTAAATAACTTGTTCTGAATGATAATTGCCCTGTCCCTCAGTTATTTGTTCAACCTTCTGAAAGCCTTTAAAAGTTGATTTTATTTGATCCTCAATTAGAATTCCTTACCGTGGTCAAGTAGTCATTAGCATTCATTGAGCACATACCCCTAATTTTCTGTATTTGTTAAAATATGCTCATTGCCCAAAGAATAATTGACTGATGCCTCACTTTTAAAGAGTGTCAATATTACTCAATCCTGACCCTAATAATTTAACTTTGGGTCTCACATGACAGTTTAATTCCGAGCAATGTGCCCTCCAGTGTTGACTGCTGCCCCTTCTCTACCTTGTTGTTATTAAAACAATGTATATATCCCCTTGCACGAAGTTCAGATGTTTGAGGAGTTGAAATACATTATTGTTAAAGGCACTGGAGGTGTAGCGCTGCATATTAGATTTCCATTCCGGTGCTTTTCTACTGTAGCATTGTTCTCAACATCTCCCTTAGTGCAAAATGTAATTCAGTGTTCATGTTCCTGGTCTTTAGTGCCCTTTGAGGATTATTAAGAATAAGATATTTTAGTCAAGGTTCTCCAGAGAAACAGAATCAATACAGTATATAAATATATAGAAATATATAAAGATATTTATTAGGAGGGATTGGCTAACACAATTACGGAGGCCAAGAAGTCCCACCAGGGTCACTGAAGTCTGAGGGCAGGAGAAGATGGGTGTCTCAGCTCAAGGAAGAGGGCAAATTTGCCTTTCCTCTGCCTTTTTTATTTTACTCAGGCCCTCAATGGATTCACTGATGCCTGGCCTCACTGGTGAGGTGCTCCATCATCTCTACTCAATCTTCAGATCAAATGTTAATCTCTTCTTAATACATCCTCACAGGCACACCTAGAAATAATGTTTTACCAGCTATCTGGCTATCCCTTAGCCCAATCAAACTGATACATAAAATTAACCATCATGTAAGATATGATGCTTAAAATTTGAGAATTCTACTTCTCTGCCACAGAATGAAGACTAATGTGAACACCCTTTCATCTCCCCTAAATATATCAAGAAAATCAAGTTCTTTCCTCCCGACCACTTAATTGTTTCATTGAGTGTTCTTCATTAAATAGAAGAAGTTACAATCATTTGCTGTGATCATTGTGCAACCACCATTCTTCTCTCCAGTTTCAAAACATTTCCTCACCCCAGAGGAAGACCTAATAACCTTTAAGTAATCTTTCTCCTCTTCCTCTAGCTGTTGGTTTACCACTCTGATTTGAAGGCCCAAAAGATTCTATCCATTAGAATGGAAGCTCCATTGCATGTCTTTTATTTCAGCCTTACCTCATTCTAGAACTCTGACTGGAGAGTAGAATAAAAATGGGAATAGTGTATGCCTACATCATGTTCATTTAAATCCATTCCTGTAATGGATTTTTAGTTTTTACTAAACAGCACATGAGAGAAGTGTATAATTATTATAGAAACATCAGTTGAAACTCCCTTTAGTAATTTTCTAAAGTATACTTGAAGGAGCACTAGTGTTACAGGATGTTAGCTGGTGATAAGTGAAGAGAGGATTCTCAGATTAAATCAGTTTGGGAGTGATGGTTAAAGAGGTTCCTTTTTGCCAGACATCTTGGTCTCTTTAATATTCTAGTGTGCTTTTTATATAAACCTTCAACCTGGTGAAACACATGCAACTATACTTGACCATTGAATTTTCTTTTCTTTTTGGGCATCTGAACGGATTAATTGTTATTGTGTCACCTGTTTCGAAAATGACTGACTATCCTATGCCTGGAAGAGACATTATAAGTAGTACAACTCCATTCTTTCATCTTCCAGGTTAGAAATAGATGACCAGGCAGATGAGGAGTTTACTCAAGAATCCATGGATTGTTAGTTACAGGGCAGCAGAGCCTAGAACTCAGGATGCCTTTACATCCTATGTATTAGTCTGAAATCTGTGTTTACTGTTTTTCCAATTATGCATGACCCTTGGTGATTGAAAGAATTGTATGTGAATGACTCATATATGAATAAAACGCATGGATTTGGCAATATTCTCAAGAAGCTAAATGACATAAAATTCCTTTTGTTAAAATTGACTTTCTGGAACACCTAGCTCATCAACTGCCTATTTAAGGACTTCAGGAAATAGTTTATAAATACTGATGTATTGTTTTAATCATTTTGGCTGCAAAATATTAGACCATTTAATGACAAAACAAAGGAAAACCACCTTTAAAAGGCCATTATTGAAGGCACAATAATAAAGAAAATCCATTGTGCCATGCCCCATTTATTGAAGTTTTGAAAAATCCCAGTACCCAATATCAATAACAAACGCCAAAGAAAAGAAATCTTCAATAATGACTTTATCAGTGAAGAATGAAAGAATTTTTAAAATCCCAAACCCTATGAATTGTTGAAATATTTCAGATGATATTTATAGTAATGTATTATATACCCCTTTCACATTGTAGGACTGCTGTTGCTGTCCTAGTCTATGAAATAGTTTGGGTCTTCTATTATAAATTAGTTTACATCTTAGGGAAATTATGTAGCCATGTGAAAAAGATTATGGATATTGGAGCTCAGAAGTTTATTGGGATTCTATACTGGTGAGTTTGTCTGTGCCATTTTCTCAGGATCCCTTCAGAAGGAGGTTTTCAGCAGGTGGGCTCACAGCAGGTGGGCTCACAGCAGGTGGGTTGGCAGCAGGTGGGGTCACAGCAGTAGCAGCAGCAGGCTGGGCAGCAGCAGGCTGGGCAGCAGCAGGCTGGGCAGCAGCAGGACTGTCCACAGTAGGATGGGTGGCAGCAGGAGGCCTGGGCATGGTGCAGCTGGCAGCAGGTTGGGGGTGTGCAGCTCACCACACAGCAAGGGGGCAGGCAGGTGTCCTCCACGGGGCAGTCAGGGTGGCACCACCTGGTTCGCCAGCTCATAGCTCCACAGCCACCCACCTGGCCGCAGCCCATGCCACAGCCAGTCTCACAGCTGGTTGGCTGGCAGCAGCTGGTTGGCTGGCAGCATCTGGAGCCACAGGTCCCACCAGTGGAGCAGCTGGGAAATCCGCAGAAGCTGGTGCTGCAGCAGGCCATGGTGTCAGGAGTTGGGGTGAGAGCTGGGTTGCTTGGAGAATTGCCGAGTTAGGACTGCTTGTTTCACCTGGGCCTTTTTTAGGACTTGGCCAGTTCCTGTGTTTGTGACCAACATTTTTATATTATTACTCTTTAAACAAGCTTTCCCACGGCTCTCTGATTATTCACATACTGAGTTATTTTAAATATATTTCCAAATTTATTTTTTCTTATTGCTCAGCTAGTACTCATCAAAGGTGTTTGGTAGTCCTTGGTGGAGTTGTTGATATTGTTTCCAACCAATGCTGTAATTTTCACCTGACTCTCACTCATGAGACGATGGGATTTTGGGGTCTTATTTTACCCAAATTTAACCCTCCAAAAAAATGTTATTAACCATTGACTGTCCTTCATGTAAGGCTGTATTTATATTTTTTAGATTAATAAGATTATAGTCTCTATAGTCACTCACATAGAAACTCTGAAAAACTCCACATTCATAAAAATCCATAGATCTTTCCAGAAGTTGGTCATCTCCAATTTCTATGCTCTCTTCAGAACTTCACACATTCTACCTTGAGGTAACATTCATCACTCAGGTGGATATATGGATCAAAACCTGTTCCATTCCCATTTATGGTGGATATTTTGTTAGCACAAATTTAAAATACAAGATGTGGTCAAAAAATACAGTGAATGTTTACATTAAAAAATGTATTATGATAAAAAACACATTGCCATTAATTCCCCTCAAAATATGCCCCCTCGCTTCTAGCACACTTATCCCATTGTTCTTGCCACTTTCTGAAGCGGTTCAGGAAGTCCTCTTCCGAGTCATTAGTTGTGCTGTTGTGGCTGCCTTGATGTCCTGAATCGATTCAAAATGTTTACCTTTCGTGGTCATTTTGACTTTGAGGAAGAACAGAAGTTACATTGTGCCAAATCCAGGAATAAGGTGGATGAGGACACACCATAATATTTTTATTTAACAAAAATTCGTGTTAATATGTTTTTTGGGATCCACGATTTATAGCATGCTTTAAAACACACCTTTCAACCATAGCTCACAACCAACTGACTGCCCCGAGCAAATTGAAACTTATCACACACTGTGACTAAGGTTTGACATTCTGCTTCCCGTATTGAAGATTCCTACCTCTCCATTGGATGGCAATGGGAAGCAGCATTCATTGTCACCATATTTTTTATTATACCTCATAAGGGCTAAAATTCATGCCCAGTAATTAGAGGGAAAATATCACAAAAAAATTTTAAGTGTAATTTATATCTCTCTATGAAACATGAAAAATCGCTACTATATGGATTATCTGGACAGTATTTATTTCTCAAATGTGGAATCCATTTTATTTTACATCATTTTATATAACTATACAGTACCTTGTATCTTACAAAAGCACATCAGACTAAAGAACATAATTGAATTTATAAAAGGAAACCAATAAAAGCAAAAAAGCAGGAATCAGAAGATGTGGTACATTTACACAATGGAATACTACTCAGCGATGAGAAATGATAAATTACAGTCATTTCTGGCAACATGGATGGACCTAGAGACCATCTTATTAAGCGAAATAAGTCAGACTGAAAGAATCAGGAAACACATGACCTCACTTATAGGTGGAATATAAAAGTGAAAGTAACAAAGACACAGAGA